>CAHIKZ030004411.1:552500-592500 GCA_903632075.3 Acanthosepion pharaonis
GTGACTTTGCGCTAGCAGGGCTATGGACGGCTCCCAAGTATTCCGTATACCCCCTTTCATTCACAAGACTTGCCTCTCCAGAACGATAACGTCAGATAGGCACCTACCTGACAAATCAACCGTGGTGAGATTCGAACACGGGTCTCATATTCAGAAAGCGAACGTTCTAACAACTCGACTATATATATATGTGTGTGTGTGTGTATTTGTATATGTGTGTGTAAACGTATATGTACATCCCTATTTGTTCCATCTCTCTCTCTCTCAATATATATATATATATATATATATATATATATACTGAAGTTAATATTGTTTTGCTCGGTGCAAGCCTCGTTTTTGACGTCTTGACAAGATGCGTCTATCCACATAGAACCTGACAAAAATGTGATCTCTTGGAACGGTTCCCAATGAAAGATCAGGAGGATTTCGTGTTGAAACAGTTCCATGACGCATTAAACAATCTCCCATCATCAGAAAATTACCTCAAGAGTAGTAGCGCTTTCTCGCTAGAAGCGACAACGGCGGAAGATTCAAGTCAGAGAGCGGAAACAAGCCGCTATTCACAGACACCAGGCAAAGCAATCATATTAATCACTTATCATAAATTTATTCGATTATTGTCGACAGCATATTTGTTCGATATTGCTTCAGTTTTCCTCGTCACATCTTCGCCGCAGTTTTCTTGTCGATATCGATTTTTTTAATACTATCTACTGCAGTAAGTGGTTGTGGATAAAAGCACACGAATGTATGGAAGGACGAGAGCGCTTACAATTAAGAAACTCAAAAGAAAATCGTGCCTTCCATGGAGCCCTGTGGTCTTCTTTCGAAAACATAGATCTGAAGTTGGAAAGAGTCACACAAGTAAAATTGGAAATAAAAGAGAAAGAAAATAATCTAGAATAAATGGAAGGAATCATTTGTACTCAGAGAGATGCTGATATGAGAACCGTGTGATTGATATATATATATATATATATATATATATATATATATATATATATATATATATATATATATATAATTTAAAAAAAAAAAACAGACCGCTTTAAGGTTCCATTGTTATAATTTATTTCACCAGAGTTTTTATTTTTTCTCTGGATTTGTACTTTTATACTTTTTAGTGCTTTTATTTTTGTTTCAGAGTTAAATATTTGCCCAAAGTTGAAATGCTAACAGGGGCAGATCTGGGAACACAGCAATTAAGAGATGGTTCAATGTTCCTCAAAGCGTGGAAGTACAACTTAAAACATCCAATCTCCTGATCCGAGGCCTTGCGGCCGGATGTAGCTTATCTTCATATCCAGAACTAATTATTTCTTAATCCTCTGCAGAGATGCAATCGTCGTATTCTACGGCCCCGACAACAGGGCGATATAAAAAGATGAGAAAAATAGAGGCGTGTTTTCTTTTTTGGCCACAAAACAGAAATAATTTTAGGCTAGAGGTGTTTAACAAATTCTTTGCTCGATAGGAGTATATCATCGAAAAAGAAGGAATATATTGAATTGAGGGTTCTCAATGTGTGCAAAAGAATAAGTCAGGGATATATCTCCATTTTTTCAGATGATGTTTATAGATGTAGATGTGTAGATATAGTGTTGCTAGCGGACGCGGATCATTCGGTACAGGCAGAAATGATCAAACATCTCGAGTGTGTGAAGGACCCCTGTTAATCATTGGTCACTTACAGCCGTAGAGAAGGTTCTTCCAGACCAGAGCCTGGTAGGTTCGAACTTATGCGTTGATTTTGATCGCAGATCTACGCCATAAACGAGTCCTAAGTGTAGTAGTAATATATCAATATTTTTTCAATGAAGCAGCCTTTCATAATAACCAGTATAGAACTTTATCAAGTGTAGAAATTGCGAAGTGCCAACTACCATTTGTGGGCTGGACTGCCTAATGATATCTTTCCAACCTAAATATTGCGTGGTCTTGTGGGAATACTTACTTTCCACTCTACAATTTCTTTCCAATATATGCTACGTGTCACGCCTGTTGCCATTTCTATTGCAAATTTTCAGATGGGGTTCATTCTTTAGACCAACCAGCTCAGACATTTACGGTTAGGACACGCCATGCTAATTCCACGGACTCGAATCCCTTTCATATACCCTGTAGTCCGAATGTAAAAAAAAAATCCACGGAGACAGATTTTTTCTAGGAATGCTAATTCCCGGAACAAGCTCCGTCGTAGGTGCTTCCCTGAACATTTCAATATAACTCCTGTAAGTCAAGACCCTTGTTGTTCATGATGACGGTCATCTTTGAGTATAGAATCCAGAGGTTAGCAGTGAATATTTCGAAAGCGTAGTTCAGGTTAGCAGTGGATATCCCGGTAAAGTAGCAGGGCGTAGTTCAGTAGTTCTTTATTCTGTTCCTCTTCGCCTGACAAGTTGGCACTGGACATTCGGAGAGAGTAAACAAAATGGCCGCCTTTATACACGACATAATGAATATTCTATCATTCTATCATTATTCCTTATCCTCGTAATCCAGTTATCTTCTCTTCCATTCATCCCACATTCTTTTTTTCAGCATTACAATTTGAACTCTAACCTTTTGAGTAGCCTTCTTTATTTAAAAATTTAGTTTATAAAACTGTTAATTGTGGTTTGTAATTATTGAATTGATACTGATTAGAAGAACAAAAGGAAAAGAGATTTATAATGAAAGAAAAAAGCAATTCCGATTAAAATAACTGATATAAAAATTGATATCAAAAGTGGAAAAATAGTCCAATAAATTGATGTGTTTGCGTTAGTTTCACATCGTGTAAAGTCGTCCTGGAATTAAACTAAAAAAATTACTGTGATATTTATCTGTATCAGCAGTGTGATATTATTTTTTATTACCGGAAATATTTGATTCCCAATCAGCCGAGTGGGGAAGTCGTGTGTTAAATAGTACACCTTCTTTCGAGGCAGAAATCAAGCAAATCCACCAGATTAAAACAATGTAGCCACTTTAGCCACCAAACAATACCAGGGAGATATACCAGCGGAAATAGCGTAACTGAATATTTCTATTCCGAATCCGTGTACACTTAAAACAATTGCACACGCTTTGAGATTTCCTCGCCAGTAGACTTTTGAAATCTCATTAAGTTATTTGTTTCCATGTCCGAGATTAGTGGCCGGCTAAAATCATGTCATAGAAATCAAGCTTCTTTGGAGTGACAAGGTGTTTCATGCCGACAGAGGACGCACATATTCGGCAAAATCGGTTCATTGAGTTTACTGCCGAACGTTTTCAAGATGCCAGAAGATGCATATTCCGCCAAAGAACATAAGACATAAAGGATTAGGTGCTGCCATGTTGACACCTCGTCTTCTTATGACCTGTGTCTGTCGATTGCTAACCGAAAACTCTGAAGGTTTTTCTCTGTCTCTCTTTCCAGACACCATTCAACAAATATATATATATATATATATATATATATATATATATATATATATATATATATATATATATATACCAAATATAACAGCAAAATTGTTCAAATCGTGAAACAGATTAATAGTTAACCAAACAAAATATTTAATATCTAAAGAAACACAAAGCTAATTGAGTTTATTTTCTCCAGTACTTCAGATATGACGTTTAACCATCTGGACACCATTTTGTCGTAAGAATCACTGACAGACCCTTAGATTTATTGCGCTCAAAAAAGAACCGGTTAAAATCGTTTTGTGTCAGACACACTGTTTTCCAAACTGAGCAATTGTGAGAAGAAAAAGATCATTCAGACTTTCAGTAATGGTGCCGACATTCTTACACTGGCTTCCATCTTCAAGGTCCATTCATGAACCATCAAGAGAACGGTGAATACGTTTAAAAAAAGAAGGAACCGTAGAGAGATCACAACAGGAAGATGGATCATCGTTTCAACTTAGAGCTAAATATATCAATGAGAAAGAATCCCACCGAATTCAGAAAACGTTTGGCAAGTGAAAAAAGAGTTTCAGTTATTACAGTGTAAAGAGCAGTAAAGAAATAATTCAAAATGAAATCGTACTTGAAACCTGTGAGGTACCTTGTTACTCCAAGACAGAAATGTAGACGTTTAATGAGGGCGAAGATAATCTTGATTGAATAAATTACAGATATTATGTCTGCTAATTTTTAATAAAATCCGTTCATACTAACGAATAACCTTCCGCGTATTGATGTTAAAGGATGAGAGAAATGTGCTATGGCTATTTAATTTCTTTTATTTTCATTTTCCAAGTACGTTCGATCTTTTTTCCAAGATCATCTTCAGGGGTGCAAGTGGTACAAAACTATATATTGTTCATTAGTATAAGTATCTATAAGAAGATGAGCGTCGTTATCCGTTACCGTAAAACGGTTGACAATGGGCCGAGCGTTCATTAGAACACGAAAAAATTATACATCATGGAATTTTTTCTCTCTATATTATAATATCATGGTGACGCGCAGATTAAAGCATGAAAAAACTGTTCCTTTACAGGCATTTCCGAACATTCATGCAGTATTTATAATTGATTCTGTTCAGTGCCGGCTTTAATTTTTTAATATAAATTGTTTCCAGTATTTGTAATCTAGATTTGTTATTTTCATGGTGTTGGATTGTTGTGTAGTTGATAGTTGTGGATTAGTAATTTTTATATTGCGAATGTGGACAAAAATATTGTTGTAGATGTCTCGCGATGGACAAATAGTCCTCTTGTAGAGTTATTTCGCAGTGGAGGCTTGTATTTGTACTAAATCGGGCCTAAATAGTTCGACGTACAAAACGTTAGGAACTTGGTATTATGCAGCGTAATCTTGTTGTGGTCGCTGACTACTTTTCGTATTCGACTAACTGTCGTCCGACATCAACTAGTATTTAGTCAATCCCCCCCACGAGGGTATCATGTGGCACAAGGCCAGTTTAACGTGGGATCTCCGAACCCGTGGGCTCGGCCAAAAATATACCCTTTGAACTCGTAAAACCGGGTTCAGGGTCGGTTTACCTCCCCGAACGAGACTCTGCCCTTTGGCATAGCCTCGTTCGGGTTCCTCCCCGCCCGAAGGCAGGGAGTTCAACCGTTCAGCCGGTCGTCCGACATCGACTGACCCTCGTTTCTCTTACTACTACTACTTATATTAGTTGGGAGAGTCTATTAACTATAGAATAGGCGTGTTTCATCATAACATAGTCAAATCATCGCGAGACACTTGAGGCACCACTGAAAGAGTTTGGAACCTTGCACGACTTACATTTGAAATTCTTAATCTAACAATACTATTTAAGAATATGAGTCAAATTTTTAAGCTAATGTTTAATTTTATTGCAATTTGTGGCGATGGATAATCCTAGCACAACCTTTTCTATGTTCAGTTTCCTTATCTTCCATAAATGTGTTATAACTCATCGACACTCCGATATATTTAAAGTGTCTGCAGTTTACTCAAGATTTATATTAAGTCCTTTCCCTTGGAACATTTGATAATTGATGTTGATTTTTTTGCTTCAAGTTTATGCCTATCCCAGCTCTGAATGCTTATAACATTAGCATATCTCCTTCGCGATCAGCACGTTAGTATCAAGAGGAAAGCTGGATCGTTGTCTTCTGTTGGTAGATTTGTTTGGGATATAATATGGATGGCCTAAAAGATCAGTGTCCATCTCTTCGCATATGTGTTTGAAAATGCAGATGAAAGTAAATGTCAAGAAATGTTTAAATAGTTCGGGACTGTTGTACTCCTGCTGAGGTTTGAAATGTTTCGTTATTGCGGCCCTCGCCAGACTTGTATGATTTTGCGTAGCAATATATTTCCCATAATAGATCGATTCATTCAGTAGATTCAAAGCATGCAATAGATTTCCTCATGGATGAGAAGAAAGCTTCTCTATTGCTGTGGTCATATGCTGCTTAGAGGTTAACAGAGCAGATATACAATTTCCTGTTAGAGAGATATGCAATTTTCTAGAATTATTTGCTGACATTTTCCAGCATTACACCGCTTACCAGAATGAAAAACAAAGTTGGTTGTAAAGAGATCACTTTTCTAAAACGATGAGAGCCGAGTGAGTATAATTTTCTCTTATACTTTCACTATAATGGATCTAATTGAGATAACTCTGTATGTGTGGGGATTTTGATGGTTACATTTCTGTTCCAACAGTGCATTAATTCGCGATAAACCACACTTTTGTCGCATGCGTTACTGATTCCAGATTTAAGAGAAACTTGTTATGGATTTTGTGATAAAGATAAACTATTTCTAATGGTACAGCATCAAATTCAAGTGATACTTTATTATTTCTTACTTTTCAAATAGCTTTCTCATCTTAATCATATATAGCTTCATTTATGCTTGTTTTTGAAGACAGACTTTCCAATGATTGATTATATAAGGCGCGTTGGGGAAAAGGATAAGGAAAAAGACGGGGAATAAGATCACGGCATGAGAAGATGTCGATTGACATTACACTTGAATATTTGAAGATTATAGTTATCAGCGAATCAATTAAGAGGAGGAGAATTCCACAGTCGGAAAGTGCGAGAAAAGAAGCTGTTTGAGTAGAAGAGACGGTTATATTTAACCGTTTCTACAGTGAAAGGGTGGGACCGAGATGCCAACCTAAAAGTATTTTATTAGTTTTCATGGCTCTCTAGTGTGATCAGGGTTAAAACGTGACACACAATTGTTTTGACATTTTTTCTGTGTTGGTTTTGGTCTTATGATGTTATTGTAATTTTTCGCTTTTCTTAACATTTCATGACATTGTCTATTTTACTTGGCTTCATTTATTTCGGTTCCAATGTTTCGAAGATTTTGGCTTTTCAGTGTCTTAATTGTTTTTCTATTTTCTTAGTTGTTTATTACTTGACCTTCTCTTTTTACCTCCTCTGTTTGTTTTATTTTTGTATCAATTTTTTCAACTTAGGATTGTCATCCCAAAGGAGTATCTATTTTTTTTTTTTTTTACTTGTAGGTATTCTTGGATTAGTTTCACGTTTCGGCTAATGGTATTATGCTAACATTATTTAATTCTTCTGTGATTTAGAAACGTTAATTTAGACTCTAGCTTATTACCGAATTCTAATCTTATCCTTTTATTTTCAAGTGTATGGTTTTTTTTTTCCGTGTTTAATGTGAGTGGGTGTGGGATATTTTGTTAGCTAGTTTGGCCAGTTTAGTTACAAGTTGTCTGAAAACAGATTCAAAGCAAGACGTGTATACCATAATATTTGTCACAAACTGTCTAATCCATGAGTCTGAGAAGGTGTATAACTGTAGATTTCCTATCCTTTATCATTTCTTACGCTGGTCAATACTGATGCTGGCCAATTTAATCTCCGTCCTGCCCCGCCCCAGTTGTTTTTTTTTATCATGGAACTAGCAACGACTGAATTGTCGTCAGCAATTGCAGTGCTGGTTTGTCCCTTGGCAAAATGTGTCACAATATTTCCACATGAAATAAAGGCAGAGAGGAAATACTTCGGGTCAATTTTCTGTGTGGTTTATATCGTTCTTTTGAACAGAAATACTAACCCTACCGACTTTGAATTTTATCATGATACTTTGCTCATTTTAGCTAAGTCTGGAACAAGGCTTATGTCGGAAGTTCTCTTTGGTAGCAAATCCTGTGGGTCTCGTCGTCTGCTTCTCCAACTGCAACTCGCCCCTAGTCGCTTCAATCTTCTGCATATACTGACTTTTTCTCAAGACCGCCATGGGACTGACGGTATTTGGAGGATTCCGGGCTTTCCAACAAGGATTCTTTGTCATCTGGTTGAGGAAAATTAATTATCATACATGGCATCATTCCTGTGAAATATGACAGACTTAGAATGTTTGTCCAAACGTAACTCTCTTGTGTTTGTAGATTACGTGGTGTCTCCTCTACATAAACATTTTTGCATTGTAAACGATTTATTTATATCTACGCTTTTAATGCACGTGTTACATGACTGACCAATGAGAATTGATTCAAACAAAATTGAAAATACAAAAGTTCCATTTTTTTCCTGTTTTCTCTCAGTCTAACGAAGTTTTAATAAAAGTGAATCACGTTAGATTGATAAACGTTTCCTGTTTGTTGCTTATCTGATCATCCTGTCGGATTCCGATCCATATTTGATTTGCATTTGATATTTAACTTTTATATATATATATATATATATATATATATTTAAAAATATCATTCCATCGCTACATAAGAGTTCTCATGTTTCAAAACAAGAGCCGAAAACTTCAATATAATTATTTAAATTAAATTGAATTAAAGTACCAAGCTCTGTTCCATCTTTAAGCGAAATTTTTTGATCAAAAAAAAATCGCTTGAAGATGGAACAACACTTTAAAATTTTAATTAATTTAATTTAAATAATTATATTGAAGTTTTCGGCCTCGTTTTGTAACATGAGAACTCTTATGTAGCGATGGAATCATATTTTTAAATAAATAATTATATTTATGCTCTACTTTTGTATCGAGCACTGTTTTTTTAAAAATAATAAAAATACTGAAGAACTTTGGATTATTTACCTAAGGAGTTCTTTCCTATTTTCTATATATTTTACACACACACACACACACACACACACACACACACACACACACACATATATATATATATATATATCTACACACACACACACACATATATAAAATATATGTCTATATATATCTATCTATCTATCTATCTATATATATATATATATATATATATATAGGTATATATATATATATATATATATATATATATATATATATATATTAATTACATTCACCGGCCTGAATGTTCGAGAAATTTCGTAGAAAATATGCCTTCTCTGGCAGGAATCGAAACTGTAACCCGAATGGAACTCCCATTTGATCTGATGTGCTGTTAACCATCTAGCTACAAAAAGAGTCTGGTTAGCCAAGTCCGAATTACTGCTTATAAAAATAAACGTTCGACGTTTTCTCTCGATCGATCATATCGGCTCACGGAATATACTTAATGGGAACAATAACAAAGTATTATGAAATGGATTAAATCCGACAATTATATAATATATTTTTTATTTATATGGTATTTTTGTAGATATAATTCATGTAATTAAATGGTCTGTTTTTTTTTCTATTTAAACCGTATTAATTATATTTACCGGCCTGAATGTTCGAGAAATTTCTTAATTCGGACTTTGCTAATAAGGCGCTTCTTTGTGACTGAATGTTTAACAGCACGTCAAATCAAATGACGATTCGCATTAGGATTACATGTTTGATTCCTGTCAAAGAGAGCATATATTTGCTATGAAATTTCTCGAACATTTAGGCCGCCAAATGTAATTAATACTGTTTAATTAAAAAACTGAGCTTTTATTTAAATAAATTATATCTAAGCGTAACACATAAACAGAATATATATATATATATATATATATATATATATATATATATATATATATATATATATATATTCAGTCAAAAAATAGTAATATAATTAAAAAAAATTCACATGTTCACCTTAAATAAAATGATAGAGTGTTCGGCAGATTTATACGTCCCAGAAATACCTCGCAGATAATGGTAAGACATTAGTGGTAATTGTGTCTTCATCTAGTGGATTTCTTACCATTATACGGGTGGTATTTCTAGAAGGTATTTCTGTTGCACTCAGTATTATTCTATAAAACTCTGAATAGTATTTGGAGTAAAGGATTGAAATGAAATGAAAAGAAATCCCAGTTGAGCATACAGTTTCCGACCTTGTGTCACACTCTGTTGTGACGTGGCGAGCGGACCAATATCAACAGTGACAGGGTTAAATTGAAGACACTATCCCTACTGATCAAATCTATGCAATTAACATTTTGAATTTTGACAAAAAAAATGTGCCGTTGAAAAAGAAATCATTTTCAAATTCTGTTTCTCTGAACAGTCGCCGAATCGGGTAAATGAAGATTTTCATTTAAACCAATAAAAAGAAAAGTCATTTCGAAGTAAACAAAGGTCGTCTTCACGTCATGCGAATTTTTGAATTCATTTTCTTCCGAAAAGAATCAAGAAAATTAATTTACGCCAGTGTTTTGAATTACCATAAACGAGTTTCTCTTTCTAATTTGACCTAACACGAAACATCGTTCAGACTTTCAAAGCTTGTCTCTGTAATCTTTTAATTAATTTCATTTATTTCACTAATCTAATTTTTTGTTGGCCTCTCGTTTATTGCACCGTGTCGAGAGAAAATTCTATAAATATTCGCAGACTTGTTACAAATAGACTTATTCTTCGTTCGCACACACCATAAGAGGAAGTGTAAAAATCATGCCGTTACGTGTGGTGGCCGCTTTCTTTTTTAACTATAGAGAGTTTCAGAAGTTAATGTTTTAAGTTATGATTGATCACAAACTGAAGATAGAAATTTATTTGGGTCAGTCGTGTTTGTCTTAAAAACCAAGACGAATCAGAAAATTATTTGCTTTGGGAAGAAAATATTAGATCACTGTCTATACAATGATACCTAAAAATCTGTCATTTCATCATCATTCATTCGGTTTGCGCATTTTAACCCACTGCGGTCGCCGCTCTCTTCTATGTCACAATTGCGGTTCATGGTGACATTCAAGTCAATGTAGTCCAATGGCTCGCCGGTTCTTTTTGTTGAGATAAGCTTGTTTCTCTCAGAATTTAAAGAAGCATGTCCTACATGGCAGCTAGTGATTTGAATTCAGAATTTTCCTTCTCATAGAATGTTTACCAACCAAAGCTATAGAACTCAGTCTGTCTTGCTATTTACTCATATTTGGTGGGAAGAGATGCATTAATAACTTTCCCAGAGTTATTAGGACGTAATTCAATGAAATAAACTCGACTGGAATTCGGACACGTCTCGCCGATTTCTCAATCCGAGCCGCTATTCAGTACTTCACCAAATCTAAAAAAAAAAAAATACACTATTTACACTATTCAGACTATTGTCATCATTTTTGTCGCCATATTTATTACAACGATTCGGCTGTTGTACGCTCCGGCCTTTTTCTGGTGGTCGGAATGTCGAACTGAACTCTTTATTTCACTCACTGGGATGGACTGTTCTAGTTTCACGTGCCATGTCAAATGGATGTCAGTTATCAGTTATCTCCTGTTAATTCCCCTCCCCAATTTCTCCACCGTCTTAACCAGGTATTGAACTCACTATGCCATGTGTTCCCAAGAACACATGGAACAGTGGATAAAGGCGTTGGTCAGATCAAGTAACAGGGCCCAAAGAGTGTGAGTTCAATACCTGATTAAGACGGTGGAGAAATTGGGGAGGGGAATTAACAAGAGATAACTGATAACTGACATTCATTACATATGGCACGTGGAACTAGAACAGTCTACCCCAGTGAGAGAAATAAAGGATTCATTTCGACATTCCTACCACCTGAAGAAGGCCGGAGCGTACAACGGCCGAATCGTTTAATAAATATGGTGACAAAGATGAGGACAATAGTCCGAATAATGTAAATAGTGTACATAATACCTCATGTCAGAAATATTGACAGATACTAAGAAATTACAATCTTATATTTTCTTATGATTTTTTTTGTTTTAATTGTAGTCGAACTTACCCCATTTCTTCTGTATTCCATTTATAAGGAGAAATTTGCTGTTGGAGAATTTATTTTCGAAGAATTGTGACGTTGTGTAAGAAATTTCCGTGCATGAATCTCTGAACACTACAAAATTACCGTTTCAAGTTAAAAGTCAAAGGTCAATAGTTATATATCCTACATATCCTCACTTTCTTTCTTTCTCCTCTTATCTTTATATACCACACTTAGCGCTCTACCTTAAGTGGCTCTTGAGGCTTGTATTAGGTGAATTTCAACTAAAAAACAGAGAAGAATATTTAAGTTTTATATGTTGAAGTGATCGGAAATTAATTATGAAATCGTTGCAGATATTCTCATTGTATTCGATAAACTGTTGATTTTCTTACATTCACCAGCCAAGTGCAGCAGGCTAGCGAGTAATAGACCTTACCCTCTTGTGATGGTATACAAGTGCATCTGCACATACCAGTGTATCGTTTGTGTCCATTGTTTAAATGCGAAAGACGAAGACTCATGCTTCGGAAAAGCATTCGGAAAAGTTCCTTTTTTATATAAAGGTCCCTCTACAAATGATAGTTGTATCACGTATCCAGTGCTACCTGCTGCGTGATCGGATGATCCAGCAGTAAGGATTAAAAATATTTAAACACTTTCAAGAAGAGAGAAGAACAGTATGGATGTATATTCCGAATTAACCTTAAAAAATAAAAGAAACCACAATGAAAAATGCGTTGTGCTGTTGTTTTCAGCGGTCAGTTTTCAGTCCTAAATAAAAGTGAGGTTTCTCAAGAATGTTTTTTTACGAAGAGCTTACATCTCATTACTATGAAGTTTGGGTTTTTGGTTTGGTTTATTTTGTTTTACACCATATCAACCTCAATGGGTTATTTAATGCCGACAAGATTTTTATTGCTGGTAATGTTTTTCTTCAAAAATATATCTCTGGGAATATTTTTCCTTGAAGAAATCTGTAGCTGTTCATATTTTTTTCAAAGATTGTATTGCTGTTATTTTTTTTTTAAAGTATTGCTGATAATAATTTTTTCTTCAAAAATTATTGTTGGTAATAATTTGTTTTTATTGCAAAGTATTTCTGGTATTAAAACCTCTTTTACACAAGATTGGGTGTCAATTATTTGGCCATAGCTGGGACCCTATCAAGTGCTAGCACCCCGGGTCAGGGTGGCCCTGGGAACATCAGCAATTAAGAGATGGTTCCACGCTCCTCAAAACCCTCTGATCAGAGGTCTTGCTGTTGAAAGTAGTTTATCGTTTTACCCAGGACGCGGATGTAGTTTATCGTTTTACCAAGGACGCGTATGTAGTTTATCGTCATACCCAGGACGCGCATGTAGTTTATCGTCATACCCAGGACGTGGATGTAGTTTATCGTCATACCCAGTACGCGGATGTAGTTTATTGTCATACCCAGTACGCGGATGTAGTTTATCGTCATACCCAGGACGTGGATGTAGTTTATCGTCATACCCAGGACGCGGATGTAGTTTATCGTCATACCCAGGATGTGCATGTAGTTTATCGTCATACCCAGGACGCGGATGTAGTTTATCGTCATACCCAGGACGTGGATGTAGTTTATCGTCATACCCAGGACGCGGATGTAGTTTATCGTTTTACCTAGGACGCGGATGTAGTTTATCGACATACCCAGTACGCGGATGTAGTTTATCGTCATACCCAGGAC
The DNA here is from genome assembly GCA_903632075.3 of Acanthosepion pharaonis. Lineage (NCBI taxonomy): Eukaryota > Metazoa > Mollusca > Cephalopoda > Sepiida > Sepiidae > Acanthosepion > Acanthosepion pharaonis. Next base: position 565,758 of record CAHIKZ030004411.1, read on the forward strand.
GTGGATGTAGTTTATCGTCATACCCAGTAAGCGGATGTAGTTTATCGTCATACCCAGGACGGGGATGTAGTTTATCGTCATACCCAGGACGTGGATATAGTTTATCTTCATACCCAGGACGCGGATGTAGTTTATCGTTTTACCTAGGACGCGGATATAGTTTATCGTCATACCCAGGACGTGGATGTAGTTTATCGTCATACCCAGGACGCGGATGTGGTTTATCGTTTTGCCGGGACGCGGATGTAGTTTATCGTTTTACCTGGGACGCGGATGTGGTTTATCGTCATACCCAGGACGCGCATGTGGTTTATCGTCAAAACCCAGTACGCGGATGTGGTTTATGGTCATACCCAGGACGTGGATGTGGTTTATCGTCATAACCCAGGACGCGGATGTAGTTTATCATTTTACCTGGGACGCGGATGTGGTTTATTGTCATACCCAGGACGCGCATGTAGTTTATCGTCATACCCAGGACGTGGATGTAGTTTATCGTCATACCCAGGACGTGGATGTAGTTTATCGTTTTACCTAGGACGCGGATGTAGTTTATCGTCATACCCAGGACGCGCATGTAGTTCATCGTCATACCCAGGACGTGGATGTAGTCTATCGTCATTCCCAGTACGCGGATGTAGTTTATCGTCATACCCAGTACGCGGATGTAGTTTATCGTCATACCCAGGACGCGCATGTAGTTTATCGTCATACCCAGGACGCGGATGTAGTTTATCCTCATTCCCAGGACGTGGATGTAATTTATCGTCATACCCTGGACGCGCATGTAGTTTATCGTCATACCCAGGACGCGGATGTAGTTTATCGTCATACCCAGGACGCGGATGTAGTTTATCGTCTTACCCTGGACGCGGATGTAGTTTATCGTCATACCCAGGACGACGTTACAAAATTAACTTCTTTCGATTTCTTCGAATTTGACTTTGTAAGCGAGATTTATGAAATGCGTTTTTTACAAACTTTCTTTCAGTTGCAACTATTGGAAACAATGAAAGCTCTTTCGATAACAGATATTTGGGCGGGAAATCTGATTTGCCTAAATGTAAATTTTGTTTTATTTTAATTCTGTTTCCTTCCTGAAGTGACAGGATTTCACCAGGGCATTCATTTCCCTTGTTCGCTAGGACACAGAAATATTTAATCCTTGCAATTTTTATAGCTAGGGCATAAATCTCTCTTTAAAGATCATTTCCTCTGTTGAGGAAACAGCTCATGTTATAAATATGTCTACATGAAATTCGTAATATCGTAAATCTTTGTCATTAGAAGACGATGAGATTCCGTTTGAAAATCAAGCATCCAGGATATAATTAATCTTCTTCTTTTTTATTTCTCTTATATGTCAACATTTTACATAAATTCTGGAAAAATAATTATTTCCAAACAATACCAATATTAATTAAAAAATACAACTCCAGAGACAAACACTGCCCAAAGTAAATATCCTAACGTAAAATAATAGTTATCAAAGTGTGAAGGAATAAGTAAGCTATGCTGATATAACAACAACAACAACAGCAGCAGCAGCAGCAGCAACAACAACAACAACAACAACAACAATAATAATAATAATAATAATAATAATAATAATAATAATAAAGACGGCATGACAGAGTGGTACAATATCTGCACTGGAAAATCTGCAACTTCTACGGAAAGGAAACTGAAAGAAATTAGAAGGAACACCACCCAGATCCGGTTACAGAGATAAGACCTGTAACAATTTTATGAGACTACACAATACACACATACAGAAAAATCAAAGCTAATCGCCCTGGCATCGTTATTAAAGACCTCAAACAAAATATTGCCTCCTTATTTATATGGCAGTCCCTGCAGGCTGCAATGTATCTTTGAAGAGCTATCTAAATAAAAGGACCTTGAAATAGAATTCTCAAAAATGTGGCACATGAGAACATCAACAATCCCCGTTGTAGTTGGAGCCCTCGGATTGATTGGAAAGATTCCAATAAACTCATTGAAGCTATTCCTCTTAGCCCATGCATTAAAGAAATACAAAAAATTGTTCTCCTGAGTACAGCCCACACATTACGAAGTGCTTTATCTATGTGCAATATTTTTTTTTATTGCTCAGTGGAAAATGTCATGATGCAATTTCTGACCTTAAGTCTCTAGATGGGACCGGGAAGAAATACACACCAGAAATCAAACGAAATAAAATTACAATAATAATACTTCAAATAATAAATTCAGATTTAAAAGGTAATTTCCAGTGGGTGAAGAAATATAAATAAACCATAATTCACCTACTGAAGTGGCAAAGAACTTAATAGAGAAAACAAAATCAACTGCAATGAACCAGATGCATAAACGATGGCATCTCCATCCTCAATACTGAACAAGCTGATGTAAACAAATCCCATACCTATCAATGGTTATGTAGTGCTGGTTTATAAGCTGAAGCCAAAAGTTTTATTCTTGATGCATAGGATCAATGCTTGCTCAGTAGAAATTACCAAGCATACATACTGGAAAAATTGTGTTAACTTCAAATGCAGAGTCTGTGATGAGTATCCAGAAACAATTTATCATCTTCTATCAGTTTGTACAGTGTTAATACCCACTACTGTCCTTCTGTACGACAGCGAATGTTGGACGATTTCCTCAACGACGAAGTAGAGACTCGAGGCGAAAGAGATGTGATTCTACAGAGGGATGCTAAGGACATCGTGGACCGAGCGTGTGAGCAGTGATGAGGTCTTAGAGAGGTTGTAAACAAGGAGGAGGCTTATACTTAACACCAGGAAGAGGCAGCTGAAGTTCCTGGGACACATCATCAGGAAGGAGTGCCTGGAGAATCTGATACTCGCGGGACGAATAGAGGGAAAGAGAGACAAGGGCAACAACGCATGACTTACTGGCGGACTTATTAAGTGGATGGCAGAACGTGGCCTGGGGGAGGAAGCAAAGAGAAGTAACATGTTGAGAGCTGCAAGGGATAGCGGGAGGTGGAGTGCCATGATCGCCAACATCCTGAAAGGACATGGCACATAAAAAGAAAGAATATAATACACGGCATGATAGAATGAGCCAATATCAGCACCGTAATGTATGAAGAAAGCTGGTATGAACATTACCCTGACCCAGTTAGAGAGATAGGACATGTAACAATTTTATAGAACTTTACAATACAAGAGAGAGAGAGAGAGAGAGAGAGATCAGAGAGAACTATCCAAGGTAATCGCTTACACATCGTAAACAAAGATAATAGAAACAAAATGTACATTCTGATTGACATGTCCGTCCCTGCGTATTGTAATGTATCTTTGAATGTTTTCGAAGAACTATCAAAATACAAAGATCTTGAAATGCAAGAAACTGGTATGAACCTCACCCAGACACACAGACAGAAAAAATAAAAGCTAATCCCCCAGATATCGTGATCAAACACCACAGGAACAGAATGTGCTTTCTTGTTGCCTGTCAGTCCCTACAGATTGTAATGTGTCTGAATATATTCAAAAAACTATTAAAATACAAGTATCTTGAAATAGCAATCTCAAAAATGTGGCACATGAGGACATCAATAATTCTATTTGTAGCGGGTGTCATCGAATTGATTAGAAAAGGTTCTTATAGACATGTTGAAGGGAATTCTGGTAGCCCATGCCTTAAAGAAATACAAAAAAATGTACTGACAAATGAAACTTACATATTATGCAAGGATTTACCTATGGAAAATATGTGGGATCATTTTTTTTTTTTTTTACAAAAATGATGAGTGGAAAATGCCATGAAGCAGTTTCTTATCTTATATCTCTGGTTGAGACCCAGAAGGAAATGTGTCTTCAACAGAAATCAAAAGAAGAAGAAATAATAATAATAATGATACTAATAAACAACAATCAAAGATAATCGCCCAAACGTCGTTATTAGAGTCTACAAACAAAACAATTGCCTCCTTATTGATTTTCTAAGCGTAGCGTAGACGTGGCATAAGGCCGAAAGTATGGGATACCTCGTGAGGATTGAACTCACTTTTCAATCGTAACTGATCTAGCAAGACAGGCTTGCTAACCATTACACCACGCCGTGTTGTCCTTTCTCCGTGTTGATATGGCAATGTGTCTTTGATGATCTTCAAAAAGCTATCAACATACAAGGATCTTGAAATCGACATTAAAAAAAAACTTTGTAGTTGGAGCCCTCAGATTGGTAGTAAAAAATTCCAATAGACTCATTCATGGGATTACAGGTAGCCCATGCCTTAAAGAAAATTTGTTCTCACGAGTACAGCCGACACCTTACGAAGGGCTTTATTTATGTAAAATATGAGTTTTTTCTTCTTTAATTGCTCAGTGGAAAATGTCATGATGACATTTCTGACCTTAAGTCTCTGGGAAGGAACCGTAAAGAAATGAGCATCCATCAGAAATCAAAGGAAATTAAATAATAATAATAATAAAAAAGATTTCTGAAAAGGTACATGAGAATTAATTGACATGCTTTGCCCACCTGATTCCAATATTCCTAACAAAGAATTTCAAAATCTCTCAAATTACAGGGACGTAGAAATCGGATGAACTAATTTGTGGAAACTTAAAATGGCGATCATCTTTGTTATGACAGGGACATTGTGTATGATAAAGACGGTACCGAAAATAATGTGAAGAAAATTCCTGGACACATCATCATCTCAGAGTTACAAATGGTTACTTTTTGTGAAACTGCACATATATACAATTGCCTTTCGATCGAAACAAAACCTCCTTAATGCGCATAGATAACTCTCCTATAGTGCCATATTTACTTATAGACATTGGCAGGAAATCGCTAAGTAGGCACTTAAAATTACTCTCTGGCAAGATAACACACAATAATAATAATAATAATAATAATAATAATAATAATAATAATAATGTTATTGAAGCACGTATACCCAAACTTATTTTCATCGATCAAGAAGGTAGTAAGTGTTAAATTATTGATTTTTCTATTGCGTTCCATTCAGGTGTGGACACTAAAGAATCTGAAAAAGAAATGAAAAGAATTTTAAGTGTTAAAGAATCTATGAATGTTGAATAATTCCTGATATAACTGGATGTGATTGGATCCACAAGAAACTTACAAGAGAGCTTAAGGAAAATTGGAATAGAGATCAAGACTGTAGAACAGAAAAAAAACGTCATGCTTTATTCAGCAAGGATTCTCAGAAATGTTCTTTAATTACAAGGGGTCTTGTTGACACCGTCTTTCAGAAACAGAAATTCTGTAGACTACGACAGTGTCAAATATTCAGAAATGCATTTTTTACACTAGAAAACCTACCGATCATATTTAACCTCAGAGGAAAGTAACGTAAATTTAAAAAAAATATATCCGGACTAAGCTACAATATAACTGTTTCCTGAATGGCGCAAGTTGCAAAGAGATGTATGATGAAAAAATCAAATAAAATAAAAAAACACAAAAAACCCCAAAAAACGCTTGAATGGTACTGGTAATCCAAGGTGGAACAGACTGAGGAAAACATTAATGGTAGAGCTGAATGTGATCATACAAAGGAAATCAAGCCTGGAGAAGAAAAAAAAAAGATAGGGTAAAAGATGATATTATTGGGATGATGAAAAAGAGACAACAATGCCTTCTCACTGGATTTAATGAATCTCTACTCTGACAACTGGAAGACATACGAAGCTTTATTGTCGGTGGGCCCAATTTTAATATCATAAGATCCGTAGATTACAAGTAAATACTATAGTGATTTTCTAAGCTTAGCTTAGATGTGGCACAAGGCCGAAACTATGAGGCACCACGTGAAAAAATAGTAATGATTACATAATAGCAATTAGAAACAAATGAAAGCTGGTTAAATAATAATGGCTCTATTAAATGAGTGATGAAACACAAAGAATGAGCATCATATACACAAAAGTGGGTTGAAAAAGTTCATAGGCTCGCTATGAAGGAGTTATGCCAGAGCTATGAAATCTTGTATGCATTAATTTCAAATTTTCTTATTAATACATGCATTGATATTGTGAGGAAAACTGACAAGTTACTGTTTAAAGATAACTTCAGACGTAACAAGTAGTGACTTCTCTTGAAAATGGAAAACGATATTGGCATCGTAGTGTTATCAGGTACCTGCATAAAAAAGTTTATAGTCCCAAGGACATTCATATTGACATAGTTAGTATATTAGATGGTGTCACACCAACCTTATTAACAGTACAAAAAGGGGAAGCTGAATTTTGCAGAAGAAGGGAGAGTCATGAATATGATATGGTGAAAGATGACAGGCGAATTACCATAAACTGAATAGCCTATGCGTGGGGAGTTTAAAATATTATGTACAAAGAACTTGACAAGACAGAGGTTTCTGTTCGGTGGGTGACACATCATTTGATAGTTGATCAAAAGAGCATCATTCAGATCACATCACAGGAAAATCTGACATTGTTTGAGGTAGAGTCTCCTTGTTTCCTTGAATGTTTCCTAACTCAGGATGACTCTCAGATTCATCACCTTAAGCCAGTGATAAAGAGACCAACCATGCAGTGGAAACACACCTCCAAATGTGCCAAAGAAAATAATGGTCGTTTTATCTACCAGAAAAGTTGATGTTCTCAGTATTTTTGGATACAAAGGGCAGTGTGTTTATTTACAAGGGCGAGTACTATGCCAATTTGCTGAAGCAGTTATGAAAGACCATAAACCCAGGGAAACTGACCAAAAGGTATCTGGTTTAATCAGGAAAATGATAAAGTAGACACGTCTTTTGGCTTCAGTGTCTGCTGTGCAAGAAAGTGGTTTTGAACTCGTCAATCACCCCACCCCCTCTTCTCCCTATTTGGCTTCATCTGATTATCATCTCTTCCCCAACATGAAAGAAATACTTGGCTGGGGACCAGTATCGCAGATATATCTTCTGTTGATGACTTTTATTACCAACAGGATGAAATCTTCACCAATGGTATCCAAGCACTACAAATATGTGTGAACCGCAAGAGGGACTATGTTGAAAAATAAATTAAACCTCATTTGGTAACTTTCCATGTAAGTATCTTGTTCAGCCTATGAACTTTTCAGTCGTAAGTATCCAGAAAAAATAAAAATAATTAATAGGACAGCAGATGTACTCAAAAGCAGGCTGCATAAATTATAAAATAGAGAGCATTCAAAACATTTCATGATGAAATATATGTCATTGGAAGAAATTGGAAGCTATTTGTAGAGCTGGTTACGAAATCAGGTGCAAATAAAGGCTTAATGCCCATATAACTAAGCTTATAAACAGAGTTCTGATCAATAGAAGGTGAAACAGAATCAAACCAGTACTAGACAAGAACAGTATAATTTTGTCAAAGTCACTGGAACCTGAATACTTTAGGAGAGAGCAATACAAATGTAGAATGACATATTATGTTTCAGAGGTCATGCAAAACTATATGAAAAGGTACAGTACAAAGATCTATTTGAACTGCGAGGAAAACCCTATTTAATTGAGAAGGATAGAATAATCAGAACATATAGGGTGAGCTACCTGCCAGCATACAGAGGGAAAATAAATTTATTGTTTACAAAAGAAGAGAAAATGTTGTACTACAAGCATATGCCTTCTTAATGGATTTATTGAATCTATACACTGGGATTTTTCTAAGACAACTAGAAGACATAACAAACTTTATTGTCAATGGGCCCAATGTTAAGATTACACTGTATTGACAATGAAGGGTATTGCTGCTTGGCTCAACTAAGGCGACGAAAGTTTATATACAAAAATATATAAATACCTTTATTGTTCGAGTTGCGTAGAGTGAGGGAGAATCACAGGGGTTAGGATTGCGCACACAGAAACTGACGGAGACAAATCTTCAGTAAAACTCTCGCCACACTCTGTGTCCAGATCAAGATTTGGATCGGTTTTATAACATTTTGATTTCGTGTGGCCACATCTCTTCCAGCATGCGCCCACGCAAATTCTTGTAGCCACGTCTCTTCTGGCATGCGCCCACGCAAGCCCGAATTTTCTTCCGCTCAGGACAACTGTTCGCCATGTTTATTCACAGCTCAGAACTCCTGTGCGTCCTGTTTCTTTTAATCACCGGGTGCATTTTCCGTCTATGCTGTCACCGATTCCGATTTCCGCTTACATACTGATGCATCAGAGGTAAGGTCAAAGGTCTTTCCTCAATTGATATCCAACACAAACACTGGAAAGAAAACTGCAAGAATTCTGAGATCTGGTAGTAAAGACAACAGGAAGAAAGCACTACGAGTAAGAAGACAGTATGTCTTGAGGGCCAGCTCAAAATGCGATCTACGAATAAGAGGTGCCAATGGAAAGCATGTACGGAAATGTAACTATTTGGAACGTGTTATAACAAGAACATGTGGCACAATAATCCAAAGCTTCAATTAGATAGAATGTTATACCTTCCAAAAGCTATGGATAATATCAAGGTATAGACAGCAGTGCTGAAGTGTTATGTAATATGTTTATATATTACTATATATAATATTAATATATATTAATATGTAATATATTTTATATGTCAGTGAAATGCAGGTTAATTTTCCACATATGTAGAGGATACTTGAGGCAACAGAAACCTGGTTCTACATAAGGATTCCGAGAATGCCATGGACGGAGCATGTAAGCTACTGGGAAATTTTCAGGAAAATGTAAAAAAAGAAAAGGAACTACATAATGAAGACAAAATCTTGGGAAATTTCACTTACGTGGTCTATATTGAAGGCAGGAAAATGGAGTGGAGAACAGAGAGTAAGCTACTTATTGAACTTGCCTAAATGGAGTGGAAAGGATGGCAAATAGACAAACATTTTCAGAACTTTGAACACGGGGTACTGTGAGTAAGCTTCTACAATCTGGAATAGTTTCAAGAAACCGGAATGTTTTGAATGGCTGGAAAAAAAACAAAAAAGCAAATCAACTAAAACTGAAGACCAGATCGACTTATACTAAATAAATGCAAAAAAGATATCGGTTGATGTCGCCATTATGACAATTCACAAAGTGAAATGTAAAAAGAGTTAAACACCGGGAAATGTCAAGATCTTGTAAGAGAACAAAACGAAATCGGATAATATGAAGATGAGTGAAGTACATAAAGTCATAAATATGATGGAACGATCCGGAAGATCTTTGTAAAAAGCGAATTAGGATGATTGGAATCTGGGAGATGAAGCAATCAATTCGAAGAAACATACTGAAGCAGTCGACGAGAATGATAAAGATAAGCCTGGAATATTTAAGAGATTTACTACTGCTTCAGTAGGAGAAAACACTGGATAGATTTGTTAGAATTTAGGAAATTATAATAATCATAATAATAATAACAATATCCCCGGCGGCACATGCCTTAAAGAAATACAAAAAAAAATGTACTTACAAGGGCAGTTCTCACTATATGAAGGCCTTTAACTTTGTAAGATGTATGGTTTAAGGTTGGTTTTCTTCACAAAAATACTCAACGAAAATTTCACGAACCCATGTCTGACCGTAGGTCTCTGTTTTGGACCTGAAAAGAAATGATTATACGAAAGAAATTAAAGGAAATAATAATAATAATAATATTAATAATGATGATGCACATACAACTCGCACATTTTTTATCAATGTAAAATGTATGTGATCTTTTTTACAAAAATGATCATTGGAAAATGCCATGAAACCATTTTTACTTTATGTCTTCTGTTGAGACCCGGAGGAAAATATGTATACAACAGAAATCAAAGGAAATAATAATAATAATAATAATAATAATAATAATAATAATAATACGTATAAACTAAACAGTAATAACCATGACAAAATAAACTACAATTTTTTATAACTTATATATGGATGACCAAAGTCGACAATTAGTTGAAAGGTTTCCTTAATACTGTAGAATGTGTCAGCGATTGCATCGGCATAAATTACGGATTTGATAAATGTCCCAAACTAAAAGTCAAGAAAAATAAAATTACGGGAACAAACTCATTAGATCTCGCTTTTCTAACAAATCTTATGGAAACGATATTGAGTCCCCCCCCACGAGGGTGTCATGTGGCACAAGGCCTTTTTAACGTGGGCATTCCGAGCCCGTGGGCTCGGCCAAAAATATGCCCATTGAACCCGTATAAACGGGTTCAGGGCCGGTTTACCTCCCCGAAGGAGACTCCGCTCTTCGGCGAAGCCTCCTTTGGGTTCCTCCCGTCCGTAGGAAAAGAGTTCAACCGAGCAGTCGGTTCAAAAGTGAACGACTGACTCTTATGGAAACTGGAGCAAGAAGAAGCGTAAAAAATAATTAGAAGTCAGCGATGATAGAATGTGACAAACTCTAATGAAGAGAAAGTAAGAAAAGAGAAATACATCTACGAGCGCCTGGAATTGAATTCAAAAAACAAAAAAATGAACCACAAAAAATATTAGCAATTACTGTGGAGTATTACAGTTTCAATATCATTAAGTGGATCACAAACATTGCTTTCTCATTGTCATGGTAGTTCGTGCAGACTGCAATATATTTTTGAAGATCTTCAAAAAACTATCAATATACAAGTGGAAATCTGAAAAAAAAAATGTGGCACATAAGGACATCAACGATTCTAGTTGTAGGTGTAGCTTGCGGATTGATTGGAAATGGTTGCGATAGACTGATTATAGTAATCACTGGTAGCCAAAACATTAAAGAAATATAAAATATTATGTTCACAGGTACAGTTCATACCTTATGAAAATCCTTATCAATGGAAAATCTGTTTGAACTGAGGTTGTTTTATTTTTATTTCTTTAGCAAAATGTTCGGTGAAAATGCGATGATGCCAATAACATGTCTTTCCCCCACCTATAAATAGAACTTGTTTTAATCATTTCATCACAAGCAAGGTGGGAATGCGAATTATAAGGAGGGTGAGGATTGAGAGAAAAGACTGTGTATAGGAGGCTGAGGAAAGGATAAAAGATGAACGGGTTTCAAGACAACAGAAGATGGCGATTGACATTGCATTTAACATTTTGAAGATTGTAGTTTTCAAGGAAGCAAGTAAACGGAAGTGAGCTTCCACTGTCAGGAAGTGCGAGAAAAGAGTAGAAGTTGCGGTTACATTTAACGAGTTCAACAGTAAAAGTATGAAACCTGGATGCCATCAAATAGCACACTTAAATTTATGTAGTCGAAGCACCAAGGAACAATACTGGTCAGAGCAGTTGCCATGAAAATATTTGTAGAAAAGACAGAGGGAAGCGATATGACGTCTGTGACAAAGTTACTGAAGTCGATCATGCCAAGTCAGGATTGTTACATTGTAGGTCGTTCTTTGGATTTTGGATACATTGCAGATCGTTCTTTGGATTTTGTCAAGTAAATCGAGATCAATAGCAAGAACACCAAACCAGATATGGCAATCGTATTCATGGTCATTGATAAAATGAAGTTATTCTTTTCTAGATTATAACAATATTCTGGCCCTGTAACAAAAGAAATAGCAAAGATGTTCATATGGTTTCAAAGATCAATTATATATATAAAAAAGACATGCGTGTGCATCGGGAGTTAAATACCAAATCGAATTTACAAAACAGAATATCAGCCATAAACATTTTGGCTATTACTGTGGTGCACTACAGTTTCAACATCCTTAACTGGACAATAGATAGCATTAAGCGAATGGAAGTTAAAACAAGAAAACTCCACCGAATCGATAATACTAAGACTAATGTTGACTCTATATATCTGTCAGGATCCGAAATAGACAAAGGATTAGTTCAATTAGAATTATCTTACAAAATAACAATTGGCCTTCAAAGATACCTAGAAACTACAGAAAACCCGAATTTGGTCTGTGACATAAAAATATGAAAAAAATAACAAATCTTATTCCGTGATAAAAGAAGAAAAGAAATTCAAATCGGAATTACTACAAGTGGAGGAAAAAGAGAAAGTAAGCCTTATGGCCTACTGTATCCGCAAAGAAGATAAAAAAGAAAGGAAAAGCAAATGTAAAGTAGCAAATACAGAAGCTATAGCAAAATAAAGCTCTTCAGGGCCAACGCTCCACCCACGCCAAACAAGCTAATGTAGACAAACCTTCATAGCCTTCAACAGTTCCGTAGAAGAGGATTAAAAGCTGAATCTGAATGTCTTATTCTTGCTTCCCAGGATCAATGCTAATCCAACGAGAAACTATCATACTAAAGAATTATATTAACTCCAAATGCAGATTATTTGATGAATATCCAGGAACAATTGACCCTCTTGTATCTGTTTATATGTTAAAACTCGCCATGATAATGTCGGCCAATACATGCAATGGAAAATTCTGCAACTTTATCAGAAGGTAACTGCAAAAATTTGGTATAAATACCACCTCATCCGAAATGTACATATAGAATCTGTAACAATTTTATGAGACATTAAAATAGTCAGAGAACAATTATTAAAGCTAACCGTCTAGATATAATGATAAAAATACAAAGATAGAAATGTCCTTTCTTATTGGCATGAAAATCCTTGCAGACTAATGTACGTTTGAAGATCTTCAAAGATTATCAAAATATAAGGATATGAAATAGAAATTTCGAGTATGTGGCATAGGAAGGCATCAACATGACCATTTTTTTTCTGGAAACCTGAGTATCATTAGGACACGATAGACTCATTAAAGGGATTCGTTGTAGCTTCAGATTCAGATTCAAAACAATTATTTTGCTGCTTCAGAAAGCAAATGGAACAGACGTGACTACGTAGAGAAAACATGGCGACGTAGAGAAAACGAGGTTTTTTCTTTTTGTCATTTCCCTACTCACTGGTAGAATTTATATAATTGCTTTCAGGACATTTTGTTCGGTCGTTATGACCGGTCAAAATATCATGACAGCAATTATATAAATTGTAAATTGATCTTCATTGTAACCCATCACTTGTTTCTTTTATGAATAATTAACGGCAATTCTAATTCTTATCATTTATACAATTGCTCTCACCATTTAATAGTAAGATTTATTTATTTATTTATTAGGGATTATCAAACATTTGCATGTTATTTAAAACCAGAAAATATTTTTAGATTGTAAAAATTTTATAGAGATAAAAGTGATTTACTGATAAAAATCCTACTAATTAATTCCGAGCTGGTCAGAAGTGGTGAATTCATATATTCCCCAAGGAACTTTAAGCGTAAGTAATTATAATGAAACTAATTGGAATTGGAACTCGCCTCTCCGATTAACAATTCCTTGACGTTATCCCTTATCCTAACCCCACCTCCAAGCTTACGGCACCTGACATTCCCAAGCGGTTATCCATCTATGTTCTGACCAAATTCGGCGTTGCTTAACTTCGGTCATTGTACGACAACCAGTTTTTCAACGGGATATAGTTTGTAGAACCCTGTCGTGAATGTGATTCGAATCGTTATCGGAGCATTAGAAATAATAAAAGACAGAAAATGATAAATTTAGGAATGTTTTGGTACCACACTGTAGAGCGCATAATTGAAAGCAGTTGGAATACTGATTGGTGGATTATGGAAGAAACTTTTTCTTACTTAATCTTCCGGGGAATCCAACTCTTGCTCTTGGTGTTAACACTCAATGAATAATAATTCTTATGATTATCACTCAAATGACAGCCATTGTAAGGTGCGTCATTCTAAATTGCCTTTTCAAGCATTTTGCAATAACATTTACGTCCTTCAAGTATCATTGGCAAAAAGACATTTTTCTTTTGTTAATAAGATTATGCAATCTCTTCATGTGAGTGCATCCAGAAAAGAGATGAAAGTTTGAATAACTGTGGTGAGATAGATGATAAGTCGTAAATAATTTGAATATTTTTATCATATTCCTCAGGCCCTGCAGCAGAAACAAAGGAACAGTTCTCTGCATGTCTAAATACACATAAATATTTTAAAGGATACTTGTATTCGTATATACCCATCGTTACACATATATAACAGTTCAACAACCTAATACTTACTCGCACAAAAGCATATATGAAAGCTTCATATATATATATATATATATATATATATATATATATATATATATATATATATGTAAACGACAATAGGAAAACTGTAAAAGTTGCCGACTCGTTTCGTCCGATATAGACAAGTCATATTTTTCTGCAGTTGCATTTATGTTTAGAAAAATTTACGTTGTTAGAAATATATTTGTTTAATATAATGTTGTTATGATGGCAAATAGATTTATCTGTGTTGTTAACGCCGCTATAGCTAATCTTAATATTATTTCTTTAAAAAAAAATTTTTTTTAGTGTTGGTGAATGGTTAAGGTGCTTATGAAGTAAGTTTAAGAAAATTCTCCCGATATTAGTTTAGACTTTAGAGTAAAAAAGGTGGATTAAACTATATGATATTGATATTTTATTAACACCAGCATTATATGTGCGATATATATATATATATATATATATATATATATATATATATATATATATATAGAGAGAGAGAGAGAGAGAGAGGAGGGGAGAGAGAGTGAGAGAGAGAGTGTCCGGGGTAGATAATACGCATTAAAACCAAAACAAAACATAACATGGATCCATCTTTTTCTCTTATTTGTTAAATAGCTGGGTAGACTGGGCTATCTTGCATTTATTTAAAGCCAGACAAGGTGGCGCTAAGCAGTATTCAAACCTAAGGTGGGCTGTTTGGTGATTTCCTTTTACACTATTAACAACTTTAATGTTATCAGTTTTTCGTAAGAGGTTCACAACTATAAGAAAATGATCTGAGATGGCATTCTAGCAGTGCAGATCTAAACATACCTGAAGATTGCGTTTAAGCATGAAACAGTCACCGTTGCTTGTTGGCCTCAATGTCCATTTATATATATATATATATATATATATATATATATATATATATATATATATATATATATATATATATATATACAATAATAATAATAATAATATCAATAAATACTAATATCACTTCACCCCAAGGAAGGCGGGGGTTACACTAGTATGTAGAGATTATAGAGATTGAAAATAAGAGAAAAACTGGGTGTGGTGAGTGTGAAGAATGGATAAAATATGAACGAGGTCCAAGACAACAGACGATGTCGACTGACGTAGCATTTGAATTTTTGGAGACATTAGTTTTCAGGGAATCAATTAAAGGAAAGGAAGAAGAAGTGGTGGTTAACTTTAACGATTTCGACAGTAAAATGGTGAGACCTAGGTGCCAATCTAGTAGTACGCTTAAATTCATTTAGTCGAGGCACCAGGGTAAAATTCTCATTACAACAGTTGCCATGAAAATATCTGTAGAAAAGACAAAAGGAATCTATATCATGTCTGTGAGAAAATGACTGAAGTCAAATCATGATCGATTACAATGTAGATTCTTCTTTGGATTTTTTTAAAGATTCACAAATAAGAACATGCAATAACAGGAACACCAGACTTAATATGGAAATAGTATTTAATGCACGAACAAATGATAGACTTGTAAATGTGTAAGATACTATGACGAGGAAAAAACCTTCTGGTATGACGTAGTGAACCAACTATCATTAGAGTAGATTCAGTTATTGCTTCAATATAGACGTTTCACTCCATGTCAGTTTCAAACGTGAGGCCAAGAAGGCCAATGTGTTGCTCTCCAGGATTCTAGCACCAATATGATGATGGCGGTCAGGAAAGATTCTCTATGGTGGTTAAATGAGAGCAGTTCCGTTTTAGAGGCATTCTAATTTACAAGCCATTTTCTGCCCCAGTTAACCACTGATTGGATTTCTTTTTCAAGAGCAGTGGCCAGGTGACATTTGTGGAATTAGAACAATTTACGGCAGTGGAAATAATAAACGGTTCAGTTAGAAATTCCAATGTTTATCGCCTGGAGAATGTCGAAGCGAACAAGGGTCGAAATCTCGTGAATATGGCAATAGAACTGAGAACAGTAAATATTGTAAATGATTATCAACGATTTAAATGTGAAAATATTTTCTGTCAACACACTTGCAATTGGTCTAACACCCATTGGATTTAATAGCTTAATTCTGGATAAGTTGTTTCGCAAGATTCGTTGTATTCTAAATTTGATATTATCCCAAAGGAGGCGGTTCACTATCTTTTCCCTTCAGCCATGATAATATTGATTTATTTTTTTCACCTCGGATAACGGTTTTTGTCGTTTTTCTTTAAGAATGAATTTTAGACAACAACGGCATCTTTCATATATATTCCCGCTGCTAGTACGGTACGATGTCTGTTAAGATTTTACTTATGATTCATGTCGGTGTCTGTTAAGATTTTACGTATGATTCATGATTGATAAGAACAAGCACAGTTTTAATGGGAAAATTATAATTCCTAAATTAGCCGTTTCCCTAGAGGAAACATCCGTCATACATTGGCTGAACTGTTATCGCTAGATTGTGTTGAAGTTTATAAATTACATTTCCTAAAAGAATTTTTCAGGGCAATAGAATTCTTATGTCCACTAAATGCTCTTTCTACTATTTATGGAAGTTTCCTTCAAGACTCTTTGTTTAAGATAGAGCAAAAATCCAACATCTTTATTATATGATTATTTTCTTTTCTAGCTATATATGCTATCAATCCTTGCTGTTGGTAGAGCCCATATGATGTGGTTTTCATTATTTGGTTGAGGTGTTTGATTCTCCCGCGCCAATGTTCAGGGACTGTTGAAGTATTCAATCTTATGAAGCCATTTTTAATTAATGACCTGAGCAAGCGGTTGTAAATATATGGCAGTATAGATATTTCTGAATAATTTGGGAGATTATCCGTAACGTCCAGGTGAAATCTGATGAGGTAAAGACAACAAAGTACCTGCACAAAATTATATAGCGGATGTAACAGTAACATTTTACATTGTTAGATTAGGCTTAGAACCGTTTTATCTTAGAAATGATTAAAGATATCTTACTGGGATTCTTCAATGTTTTAAAACACCATTAAACTCTACTTCAAGCAATAAGAATGTATTTAGCTCAATCCTTCTTGCTGTTGTGACCTCCTAATTCATTTCCCTCTCGACTGATCCCTATATTTAAAACATATTCACCATTCTGTTGATGGTTCTTGAAAGGACTTTGAAGATGGGAGTATAAATATTGGTACCATTACTGAAGGCCTGAATTATCTTTTTCCTCTCACCATTGCTCAGTTAGGAAGATAATGGGACTGACAAAAAATTATTTTACCCTGTTCTCTTTCTAGCTGAATAACTCAAATTGATTCTTACAACAAACGGTGTCAAGATGCCTAAATGTCTTATTTGAAAACCTGAAAAAAGACAATCAATTAGGTTAGTGTTTTGATAGATATTAAACACTAGATGAAATGAACAATTATCGCATGCTGTTTGGACAATTCGGCATATATATATATATATATATATATATATATATATATATATATATATATATATATATATATTGATTTCAGAACTCCTTATAAATTCCAAAAATGGCCCAGCAATTTATATATGCCTTATGATTACAAGTCCGACCTAAACGTAGGCTAATCGTAACGTCGTATCGATCAAGCATTTAGAGAAGAAACAATTAATGTTCGCACGGCCTACGATAGTTTCAAGCATAGCTAATTCAATCCCCAAGATCACCCAAGAAATGGTCGATCCTTACGCATTGGCATTGACAATGAACATTTGTACACCTGTGTCGAATTTGATCCATACCTGACAGCACGCGAACTGGCTAAGAAGTTTGGAATCAGCCATAGAGTCATTTTGCATCACTTTGAGAAAAATAAGCAAAGTCAACAAATTAGATGCATTGGTTCCAAGTAAACTGACCGCCATTTACCATCGACGAAGTATGGAGACCTGCTCCTGTCCAAGAAGAGCCGTTTTGATTGAATGAAAGAAAAAGGTTACTGAAGATGTAAGATAGTGCCTGTACTCAACGTGATACACATAAGAAGCTGGACAAAAAAAGGATGAAACTGCACAACCTCAGGTGAAACTCGACCTTTATCAAAAGAAGCTCATGGTTTTGTGTCTGGTGGGATATAAAGGACATGATCCACTGAGAAATGCTGGAACAATCAATTCGTCAAAGCTCAGTCCGACTGTAAACAACTGCAACAATCTGCTGACCTAGTTGCACAAACACTTCCAGGATTGATGATAACGCCTGACCACATATTGCAAGGCTCAACCGTGAAAATTTTCTAGAGCTAGACTGGGAAGTTCTTCCTCACCAACCATACTCGCCTGTCCTGTAACCAAGAGACCACCATCAATTCCAGGCATTGCTGAACTTCTTAAATGGCAAAACCTTTGCAACTGATAATGAAATGAAAAGGGCAGTTGGTGACTTCGCTGATAGTAAGCTGGCTGGATTTTACAACAAGGTTATTCATGACCTATTCAGTCGTTGGAAACGGGTGACGGAAAATAACGATGATTCATACGGATATTTGATATGTGACTTTTACAAAATTGTATATCATTGTTAATAAAAACTTTACGGAAACATTGTTTCCAAGTCATTACGATCTGAAAACTCGACGGGGTGATCGAGATATTAACCTAATTACAATAGAAAAGCTAAGTGATAACTTGGGTCTCATTAAGAGATCAAAATATGAACTATATTTTTCTGTGAATTTCTCGAATAAGAAGCTATCATTATCTACATTATTTATATTCAAACTCATCTTTGTTGTTACTATCACGTTTCGGAACTTGTGATAGGCAGCTGAAGAAGGCCAACATGTACAAGGTTCGAAATTATGTTCTTATTTGACTGTATATATTAACTGATTCATTACTTGAAAATCAATACTGCAATTTTTGGTTGGTTTTGTCTGCGGCATATCAACCTCTATGGATTATTTAATGCCGAAATCTCAATATTTTGAATACGGTTTTATGGCCTCTACTACAAATAAAATGTAATGCTGGCGATTTTTCTATAAAATGTATTTCTGGTCATTTTACTATAAATATGTATTGTTGGTAATTTTATAGGAAATTGTATAGTTAGCATCTTCATAAAATATGTTTTTATATTTTCATAGTGTTTTGCGTTTGTTTGGGTGTTGTCCTACATGCCCATTGCTGGACTCATAACAGGTCTTCTACACAGAATCATGTTGGATTTGGGAACAACTACAATAAAGAGGTGGTTCACATTCCTCAAAATCTCCAATCTTCTTATTAATGGCCTTGCTGCCGGATGTAGTTTATCGTCATACCCAGGACTAACTGTCATTTTTTAATCACATTTAATTTAAATATCTGGAAATGATTTTACGAATATCTACTTACTGTTTCATAATGAGTATTTTTTTCAGCAAAAAAAAAAAAAACAAAAACACAGACATGAACCAAACTATGTTTTTGTGTGGACTTATAAATTGATAAACGACATTCTGGAATTAACGTTTGTGATTCGTTTCGTGGGAATTTCTCGCAATAGACATTTTACTTAATTCTTGATCTTCCGATTACCAGAAAAAAGTCCATGGGATAACAGTAATTTAAAAATGTCAGAGAATTGTTTTTTTTCGTGGTGGACTGTCACCACAATTTCTTCCTTATAGATTTAAAGATAAAATAGTTTAACTACCTTGTCAGACATAAAAAAGATTCAGTTTATCATTATACCTACATTGTAAATTGAACTCCTCAGTAAAATATTACAAAATATTTCCGAATTTACAAAAAAAAGTAAAGTATGCTAATATGATGCTCTATTGTCTCATTAATAAGAAAAATAAGATTGGTGATCATAGCTCGGAGGTAAAAACAAAAACAAAATTGAAATTAGTTTAGGAAAAAGCGGATGGGACCAACATCTGATGTATAGAAAGAAAGTATTATACAAAAAAGTGTATTAAAACCAATTAAAAAGTGAGACAAAAAACGGACAGAAGAATAGAAAAATTAAAATATTTAATCTCAGAAATTCTGAGAATTTGAGATAGCAAAGGTTTTTCCTCAGGAATTAAATTTAAATCAATGTTTTACATTAATAATCTATTTCGAAAAAACAAGATTGTTTTAAATGAATTAAAAAATGAGAATTAAACATGTTAGACAAAAATCGCAAGAAAAAAAAATTGAAAGCTCGTTTAGCATGAAGAAAATGGAAACCCAGAAACGAACAAGAAAATGAATGAAGCAGACGAGATGATATGCAAACTTTGTATCATGTGATGTATGGCTGAATTTTAGGAAATTAATGATAAAATTAATGCTTTGGAAAATGAAGCTGTAAAAAAATAGATGACGTTAGAGGCGTAAACAATTATGGGATTTTATGAATATGTGAATGCATTAGATGAGATCTTGGACAAATTACTTGTATTTAGAATATTTGTGCAAAAGAATAAACACAGGCAAAAACGACTGAAAAATGAATCAAAAACAAAATGCAAGAAAAAGAAAGTGATCGAACAACAACAGATTTGTTTTTGCGGATTATCAACGCTTTTTCGGTTATTTAAAAATAAATATTTAAAATCAAAACATATTTTACGTTATAAGAATAATTCTTATTTTTTGAGAGTGAATATAACATTAATATTTGCTGTAGAATAACAACGATTTTTCCAGGTAACTGACTACCACTATTTAACCCATAGCTAGAAGAGTAGAGGGATTCATACTTTCCCAATGTTTTTGTTGATGCTTAAGGTAATGTAGTAAACACGAGTGGAATTCGAACTCGGGTCTCTGATTTCTCCTTCCGAACCTCTATTCATTACACCACCCGCATATCCAAGCCAACTATGAAACAGACTCAACATGCTATTTGGATTTGTTTATGTTATATGTTAATCCTATTGGTTTCCCTGTGGAGTATATGGAGTTGCTAGCGACAGACCCAAAAGGTGTTGACATTAATGTTGTCCTTCTCCAGCAAAGGTTCCCAACAATTTTTTGAAAACTTTCTTGTAAAACATAATTATTTTTCTAATACCTTAATATTTAAAGAAATTTAACTTACATTTGTTTTTTTATATTCTTTCCGGTAAAACGCTTTTAAATTATAAGCACTCGAATGAAGTATAGGGATTTTAAGCTTCGATCTGGCATGAGGTCGAAATTAAGGAGAGTAATCAAGATATGATTTGAAATTGTCCATCGCACTCAGTAATGTAGTGTAGAATAAGAAATTTTAATCTAACATAAATCTTCGAACGCCGGCTGATATCACAGTGAAGAAAGAAAAACAAAGTACTAATCATTATTAAATTATATAGCATTATTGATTAGATTTTGACTTCGGGTTCGTAAACTTCGAATTCATAAAGAAACTTAAGTCAACAGATAACTGGCTTAGATAATTCTTCCATTGAACTGAGATAGAAGGGAGAAGAAATAAAACGGGAATTCGAAGAGAAAAACTGCAAGAATGAAGTTTCCCTCTTTGGGAAATAATTCTTAATATTATGGAAATTTCTAAATTCTGTCTGATGAGGTTTTTAATTATAATATGAAGTTGGTTGGTATTTAGAAAAAAAAAACAACAACAAAAAAACAAACACAATAAATACCAGAAAATTTGGTCTAAACCAAGCCCCAAACTATGATATCTATTTATATAATACCCACGGTGGCTCAGATAAGTTTGTGTTTATTTCTGATAGTAGATAGATAAAAATACAGAGTTTGTTTTCAAAGAAAACCTATTTTCATATGTAGACCCTCAAGACAAAAAGTCTATGATATCCATTTTGAATATAGACTACAGTGTGCGATGAATAACACTGACATCTCATTTTAACAGATATATTTACCAAAGTTACACAAAAGATATATTGAAATACTAAAGAGTGAATTCATTCAATAAAATCGTCATTGGCCTTAACAACGGCCTCCGGGCGACTTCGAAATCGTCTGCAACTCTTTTTGGCGATTTTCTAGTTGCAGTTGGTGAATGTTGCCGTAATCCTTGCTTTCAGTTCATCTTTGGTGTTACAATAGGTTTTTTTTTTTGTCTGTCGCTCAATTGCGACCCACACATAATAATCAAGGGAGTTGTAGTCTGGGGTGTTATGTGGCGAGATATAAGTGCTGATGTGGTCGCAGAAATTGTCTGACATCCATAACTATGTTCCCCTACTTGTGTGGCATGGTGCAGAGTCCTCTTGCCAGACAGGTAGGCCTCTAATTTGATTTTGAGACCCTGTGGGAATATTAATGGAAAAATAACGTCGCCATCAGTAGAGATTACTTCAAACACCTTCATAATCACCCATCCAACTCTTTCCAAATCCTATGCATTGTCCTCATATTGAAAGCCAAACACTCTTAAATGTTCCTATTGTAGCTTCAGAGTGAATTGCGTCATGGTCCTCTTTTTCTCAAATGTCCATACTATACTGTGCAGCCGACAAAATCAAAAAGAAACAATGACATGCATGTCATCCATATAAAAATCTCAATATGAGGAGGATATTTTAGACTAATTGTTTGGTTTTGCAGCAACTTCCGGTGTTGGTTGAAACTAACCCTAGCTCAGTTTATTTTGTGTTCAATTTCTTTATCTTCTACACTAAATTTGTTATAACTGATCGATACACCGTTGAAACACCGTTGTAATTAAGCGACGTTGAGTCTGGTCGGTACCTACATGGGTGACTGTTTGGAAATACTAAGTGCTTTAAGCTCGGATGAGGGGTTTTTGAGCAGAGTTCCAATTCTAGTCGGGTGTCAAATACCCTTGGGAAAAATGTATGAATCTAATTCTCCCCTCCCCTAGCGTTACAATTATTTGTCTCACTAAATCATTATTATCTCCAAAGAATTTCTTATACTGAAAAATGTTTTCTGGTTTTAAATAACTTGAAAAACATTGGTAATTTGTAAATGAAGAAACCAATAAATTCAGATCGTAGTTTCTTTTTGGAGAGGTTTAACTTGACTTCTATTTCTTTGAATATTTGGTAAAGGATGTTGCTTTTTTGTTCAACATCAATACTTTTTTGCCAACTATGAATATATATGTCATTAGCATAGCCCCCTTCTCTCATCCCTTATATTACACTGGCCTCGTGGGTGGGAATTAGGATCTTTTTTTTTGTAAGTAAAGTTTGTAAAATTGTAGCCGGTTGGCTTGTAATCAATTCCTGCAATCCGTTTCTTTAAGTCAAACAATTCCCCAACACTGACCGCAACATGTGTCATCTGTTCGCTACAGCAGTCATCGTTCTGTCTGTCGCCTCGTTATACACTTTTTTTTTCTCTCTTCTATGACAGCCAATATTTACATATATAAAAAGAGATTCTCGTGAGATTCTATACGACTCTGTTTTAAATATGTGTCCCACGATGTCGCCATTTTTCTTGTTGGGATGTTTTATAATGCGAGACACGTCCGAATTCGTTTTCGCCTTGGAGGTAATCCATTTTCTCGAGTGTTACACTGACTGTTGCATAATAATAATAATAATAAAAAATAAAATATACTAACAAATAAAAAAATAGTAATAATAAAAATAAATAAATACATGCAACTCTGGGCCTCTTTGACCTCTAAAGTTTTCTATTAGGAGATTCGTTTTGGATGTGGCATGAAGTGCTTCAATATTCATTGGCGAGCTTTTCACATCTGTACAATATATTCACTGGACATAGAATGACATTTCTTCCTTGTCGTACTACTTATGTGATTTGAAATGTTTTGGTATTGGGGTCCTCAACACATATGTATGATTCTAGATCTGTGCAATCAATGGAGTCAGGTCTGTAAAGACTAGTTCTAACGGATAAGAAAAGAAGAATTCTAATTGAATTAGGTCATATACTAATGTGAAGTCAATATGACAGGTAAACATTCCTCTATCTGGGATGTATGCAAACTCCTGGAGTTACTAGTTGCAATATCTCATTAAAGTTCTTACCAAAGTGAAAAATATGCTAGTTTGTGAGGAGTTGACTTTCATAAAAGGTGAGAGCATCGTTAATACAATGTTCGTTAGTACTTTCACCATAATGGAACTAATTGAGGTGTCTCAGTATGTGAGAAGGTTTTGAGGAATACTTTTTGGTTTCCCTAGTGCAGTATTGTGCGATATGTCCCACGTTTCGGGATGTGATTCTTACTCCAGACTTAAGTTATGGATTTGGATGTTACTAAGTTCAAGTAGGAGGTAAGCTATTTTGAAAAATTTCACTCTCAGTGTAAAGTGAGGTTTTCTGATTCCTTAGATTAAAGGTTTAATTTCCTTCCAACAATAAAAAGTAACACGCGCATGCCCAGACTCACACACACACACACACACACACACACACACACACACACACACACACACACACACACACACACACACACACACACATATATATATATATATATATATATATATATCTTTCAAATAATGTTATTTTCCCAAAGAAAAAATTCAAAAAAAGACTGTAATCCAAGTATAATACACACACACACACACACACACACACACACACACACACACATATATATATATATATATACACGAACATTTAGATAAATAGATATATATATATATATATATATATATATATATATATATATATATATATATATATATATATATATATAACGAGAAGAGAGGAGCCGCAGATGTTTTGGATTTTAATCTGGATTTTTTTAAATATATATTATACTTTATTTTCCATATTTTTGCTACATGTGTTTCAGGTATCACGACTTTCATCGGCCAAAGAGTGGTTATTTACAGATATTAAGATGAGTTAATTTCCTTATGTTTTTAACCATTATTCTTTGCGTGTAGTAGTAATCGTAATTTTCTTGGACTTGTGGAGAAAATATTGCTTCTACTTGCTAGCAAAAGAATATTTCCTCTTCGAATCGACACGCCGTTTATTTCTTAAACAGCATACTTACTTTCGTCTTCGACCTGAACACACACACACACACGCACACACACACACACACACACACATATATATATATATATATATATATATATCGGTGTAACTATAAACATACACACACACACACATATATATATATATATATATATATATAATATGTGTGTGTAACTATAAACATGCACACACACACACACACACACATATATATATATATATATATATATATATATATATATATATATATATATATATATATATGTGTGTGTGTGTTCATGTTTATAGTTACACCGATTTTTTTAAGACATAATCAGTGTTTGCTTTTCGGAAAATGGTCATCAGTCTGTTTATTTGTTCACTTTGTTTAGCCCCAAGAATAATTCTTTCTGTCTGTCTGTCTGTCTGTCTGTCTGTGTCTCTGTCTCTCTCTGTGTCTCTCCCTCTCTCTCTCTCTCTGTCCCTCTCTCTCTCTCTCTATATATATATATATATGTTTGTGTCTCTGTGTGTGTGCGTGCGCGCGCGCGCGTGTGTGTGTGTGCGCGAACGCATGTGTGTGTCCAGTGCTGAAAAGTGCCGCAAACCAATCTGTCATGAGATGATGATCATGGGGAGTGACATGATTTCGCGTCCGTGGCTTCATTACGTTCAGGTAGTCACAACCATGACTTAAAGTACCACCGGATTTTGTTGGTTATCCATCAGAGTGTAGAAATGTCAGATCCAGGCAGATAAGCCTCTGATCAATATTGCAGCATCTTCATGTATTCCCTCTTATTATTTTTTCCGAGTTTGCTCAGGAATGCCAAGGTCGGGATGGCAATAAAACATCGGATTTCGACAATGATAAGAAATATATCCATCGTCCAACCCTTTCTGATGCGTTGATCTCACAGATCTTAGTACTTTTTCATGTTAGGCTGCTATGTCCAATCGATATTTTCCTCAAAAGGAACCGATAATTCAATGATGTAAAATCTTTTTGAATTAAGTGAACAGATCAGGAGATCAAGAAACTGAGCGGTTCACAATAATAATAAAAAATAAGAATATATATATATATATATATATATATATATATATATATATATATATATATATATATGTGTGTGTGTGTGTGTGTGTGTGTGTGTGTGAGAGTGAGAGAGAGAGAGGAAATATAGTTTTAAGTTATGATATATTTATGTGTTAAAGTGCTCAATATAAGGGATAGACCATGTGTAAATATAAATGTGGTTGTCCACACCCAGAGGTGACAGTTCGTTACTTTCTAAACGCATTCGTCAAGCCTGACGATTGTATTTAGCATGAAACAGACCTTTGGGTGTTTGGTCCAATGTCCACCTATCTATCTATCTATCTATCTATGTCTATTATTATATAAAATATAGACAAAAATATAGTTTTTAAATATTGCATAATTATGTGAGAAATGTTCAATATCAGGGATACAGTGTATTTAAATATAAAATACACACCACAAAATGCAAGAAAGCCAACAGGAAAGGAAACATCATATGCTTCAACCCACTGTACAAAAACAAAAAACAAAACAAAAACGTAACAACAAACGTAGGAAAAATATGCATTAAACTCATACACAAACTCTACGCAAGATATTCGATAAAAACGTACAAAAATCAGTTACAGTTGCACCTAGAATATTAGAAACATCAGAAAAAAAATCACAACAGGAAAATAAACAAGAAACCACCCGCACAAATCAAACAGACGCGTACCTGCAAAACAAAGAAGGAATATCCCTTAAACGGCAATTGCTTGCAGAACAATGTAATATACCAAGCCAGATATACCAACAGATAACGAAGAAAAAATATACATAGTAGTAACTGAAACATAATGAAAACAAAGAAACTACACACAGAAGACATCCTTCATGATTACTAAA
>CAHIKZ030004411.1:595000-662500 GCA_903632075.3 Acanthosepion pharaonis
GCCTCAGTAGATGTTTGTTTTTGGTTTATCTTTTATTTTTTATTTCTTTCCTTGTCTTGGAATTTTTCTTGTCAAGATTATTAGTCTTTCGGCAAGTTGTCTGTTGGTTCCAACAAAATTGTAGAGTTCTATCTATCAACAACTATTTGAGTGAACAAGCTAAAACTGTAGAAATTTGAAAAATGCGTAACAATTTGAAAATGAATAATACAACCACTACATGTGCATATGGGACGAGCATCAGTGTAAATCTTGAAAATCGCATAATGACGTTACTATCGAACGTGTACAAAGTATTCACAAATGAACTTTTAGCTAGAAGAACGAATGAAAAATAACACATATAAAAAAGAATTCGGCAGCATGTATTAATGTATTTCATTTTTTTTCGTTAATCGTCTATGAAAAGGCATTTGACTCAGTCGAACACACCGCTTCGTTTGGCTCATTGTGAGAGCTGTGTATAGCCTAACACATAAAATCAAGAAATCATTTCCACAACACATAAAATCTGGTGAGATCCAAACAGGTTTTGATTGATCGCTAACAATCTAAATCCAGGCACACATCAACGACGTATATATTAGCAGCTAATCTTTTATTATATAGTCCTCATATAGATATATCCTGATAATTATATTAACATCAATTCCTGCCTCCTATCTGCATGGATGATGTCCAACTCCACGAGAGCGTCTCTCTGTCCCTTCTAGGGTTGACTTTTTCAACTGACCTGAGCTGGTACAACTACATTGAATCAATAGCTTCTTCTTCTACCGCAAGGAAAGTTTGTTCTCTATGTCACTGTTGGAAGGTTTTTCTCTCTCGAGTCCATCCTTCAAATATATAAATCTATCTTTCGTCCTTGCCTTGAATACTGCTGCCATATATGGTCTGATGCCCCCACTGTTCATCTCGAAGTCCTTGACAAAAATAAAGAGAAGGATATGCAATATGATAGGTCCTGATCTGACATCTCGTCCGCTGTCACTTTCTCACAGGCGTGATGTGGCTTCCCTCTGTCTTTTCTACAAATATTTGCATGGCAACTACTCTGACGAACTACTTTCATTGGTGCTCCATCTGCATGAATATAAGCGTCTTACTAGGTTGGTATCTTGGTCCCACAATTTCCACTGTCGAAACTGTTACGTGTAAACGACTCTTCTACTCCAACAGCTTCACTCTTACTTCCCGCCAGTGGAACTCTTCTCCTCCTACACGCTTCCCTGATAGCTATAATCTTAGATATAATACCAATCGATCCTGATCTCCGTTCTTCTCTTTATCCTTTCCCCAAAGACCCATGTTTACACTTGTTCTCACTCTCTGTTACCCCTTGGGTGCTAGTGGCACTCCTGCCTTGTTTGGTGTAAAATGCATAAAAAAAAATTCATAACTAATAGTTTTATCGTGTAAAAACTGACTTTTATTATATAATAATATAAATTAGCAACAATATCAAAAATTTAATGAATTTACTGATGAAATTTTAATGGTGTATTCTTCACTTTTCAATGCATGATTATTCCTAGATTGTTATGAGAGAAGTGGCTATTAAAAATACTGAAATGTTCTCAAAAGACCCTTAGGTCACGAAACATGATTTAATCTCTCACTACAAACTAATGTATCTGCCTAAGATGACTGGAGTATTGTTATCATATATGGTTTGGTGCTCCCGCTGTACGTCTGGAGGTTCTCGACAAAATCCAGAGAGGAAGATGCAAAATGATAGGTCCTGATTTGCAATCGCTATCCCGGACTGCATGAATTTAAGCGAGCTCCTAGGCTGGCATCTCGGCCCCACCCTTTCACTGTCAAAACAGTTAAAAGTAACCGTCTCCTCTTCTCAAACAGATTCTTCTCCCGCCCTTTCCGTCCGTTGAATTCCTTTCTCCTTACTTGCTACCCAATAACTATAATCTTCAAATATTCAAGTGTAATGTCAATCGACATCTGACACCCTGAGCTTGTTCCCCGTCCTTCTCTGTATCTTTTCCTCAAACACTCCTCTTTAATCTTGTTCTTAATCCTCAGTATCCAATTGCGTGCTAGTGGCACCCCCGCCTTCCTTGGGATTAATTTGCTTAAAAAATATGACTCCCCCATTTTCTAGGTTAGTAGACGGCAAGTTACGGCCTTCGTGCCACATCCGGCCCGCGAAGGTTTTTAGTCTTGTCCGATAACTAAATAGTAACTCAAATTAACTCAATCACTGCACTCTTTTTTTTTCTTTCCTTTCCAGAAATCTTTTTTTTTGTTTTTGCCTGAACAAAGTATTTAAGAAATGGAAATTAAGAAAAGAAAAATGGATTTTGGGGCTCGAAAGTATAACGAAAACTGAATACTTAACTATTTTTTCGTTACGCACTTCGGCAGATATGTTTACTTAAGCAGACTCACAGTGGAGCACTTCATGTTGAAGTGCAGAACCATCGCCAAAATAAGCATGAGGGCCTCAAAAGAGTCTTTGAAGAGACAGACACTAACAAGATATACAGTTTCATTTCAGAATTCGGCATCCATACCAAAATTTAAAAAAAATTCCCCTTTTATAACTTAACCTGATGCCACAATTATGCTCTGTTAAAATACTAAGGCCAGAATATCAGAATATCTATCTATATGTCGAAGTGTGATTATCAAGCTATCTATCTGATTGCCAAGGTGTAAATATCAACATATATATCCTTATATTGAAGTATGAATGACAAGCTATCTATCTAGTTATACCTGATATCTATTATTGGCATTAAATAGCCCAACTAGGTTGATATAGCGTAAAACACAAACAAATAAACTTAATATGTCAAGAAACCATTGCCCTAAAGAAAACTTCTTCTAACGAAACAACCTTCTGATCAGAGCGATCTGAGGGCGATGCAATTTGTTAAAGTACATTTGATATCATGACAATACTTTCCAAAAGGTTGCCAACCTCTGCTTTAAGTCCTTCTTTTTCTTTCCATTTTACTTTCTATGTCCTCCTCTCTCTCTCTTTCAGTTAAACTCTCGAATGTTCAAATAAAGATTGGATTCCTTCACTCTATAACAAATTTGCGAAGATAAGATAAAAAAGAAGAATGATTTTAATTCAAAATGTCACTTTGAGTTCAGGGGTAGGCAAATTTGTTCTCAACACATCGTAAGGTCGCGAAACATGAATTAACCACTCGCTACAAACTACTGCCATATCTAAGACGATACCCTCATATTATTCTCTGTGTTACACTCTCTTTTTGTATCTCTAAGTTCCCCCTCTCTATACACCTCCTTTACTCCCCTCTGTCCCTCTCTCGTTCTGTTTCCTCCTCATTATCTTTGATACCAAAGGTGACAAACACTATACGTAGATGCAACCAAATTAATATATAGATACTAATAAACACACGCACACACAGGCACAAACACACACACATACATAAAGGGTGTTTCATTAAGACGGATCAAAGTCAGCAGTAAATAAATAAATGCTATTTATGAAAATTTATATATTCCTCTATTGGATCATGTTATTTAAGTCATGGAAATTATGTGTGAAAATTAACATCGCCCAAATATCCACCAAAGCTTCGTCGGCACACCTACACTCGATGGTCAAAATTTTTGAAGATGTCCCTGCATAGTCGCCTCTCGAACTAACGAATATGCCTTGTAATCTCATCCTTCAGCTGTACCTTAGTTTTGAGATGACCCCAAAGGAAAAAAAATTAAAGGCTTCAAGTTGCATGATCGTGGTGGCCAATTGACTTCGCTGTTTCGTGAGATGATGTGACATGGGAACTTCTCATTACATTTCTGTTTGAACGTCCATTTTATATATATATATATATATATATATATATATATATATATATATATATATATCATGAATCATTCATACGATCTAATAATTTTTTTTCTTTTCGGATTATTATTAGATCGCATGAGAAAATGAAAAAAAACCTAAATAAAAGCACCTTTTCTGTCGTTTTCAATGAAATTTACCTGAAAGTAGGATTGCTGACTAAATACACAAATATATATATATATATATATATATATATATATATGTATGTATGTATATATATATGTATGTATATATATATATATATATATGTATATATATATATATATATATATATATATTACATATTTTATTGTATATATTATATATTAGTACTATATATATATATATATATATATATATAGAATAGATGGCCACTCGTATTCGAGGATCCCCGTCTACTAGGGCGGCTAACCAATCCCTATTGCAGACTCTCGCTCAGGCACATTTGTGTTTCATACTGCAACCATGATGACCAGACCTTAGTTATAGTTTCTGTGAGAGAGCGTGTTATCTAAACTGATCAACAATCTGAACAAACCCAGCACACTCAAACCCTCGGTCCCGATGGCTTGTGACTTCGTGCTAGCAAGTGTATCGTCAACCCAATTTCTCTCACAAGGCTTGGGTCTACCCGTGGTATGGTTTTTGGCACTTTCTGCAATAATTTTTTAACATCAGAAAGTCTCAAATCGACCAAATGAGATTCGAAGCCGGCTCTCATGGTCAGAAAGCGAACGTTCTAACTAGTCGACCACGATACGCACACACACACACACACACACACACACACACACATATATATATATATATATATATATATATATATATATATATATATATATGCAATCGTCAGGCCTGACGATTGCATATAGCATGAAACAGACTGTCGCCTCTAAGTGTTGACTTCTATGTTTCCTTTTATATTTACACACACTCTATCTCTGATATTGAGCACTTTATCCCATAAATAAAGCGCACCTTAAGACTATATTTCTTCATATATATATATATACACACAC
Source organism: Acanthosepion pharaonis (assembly GCA_903632075.3). NCBI lineage: Eukaryota > Metazoa > Mollusca > Cephalopoda > Sepiida > Sepiidae > Acanthosepion > Acanthosepion pharaonis. The sequence goes on from CAHIKZ030004411.1 coordinate 599,852, forward strand.
ATATATATATATATATATATATAAACATAAGTATTGGTGAGCTGATAGTGGATGCCATGAGTTGTCTGTATTGTGAATATTCTGAGTAATATGGGGGAAATAATCAATTTTTTTCGGAGGATGCCAAAAAAAAAAAAATGTCTAAGTTTTGATTGATCGAATTGTTAGAGTTTTTTTTACTTTTACTTTTTTTACCAGTTTGATGAAGTTTGATATTTCATGGAAATTCCGACGATCATGCATTATATATATGCCGAAACTTTCTCAGCTGAATGATCGATGATATACTGGTAAAATCTGTGTTCTCATAAGGAGACGTACGCTCAGTCAGATGTACTTAAGGACTTAGCTTTGATATTTGCGTGCGTTGATCAACAATCTGTTTTTGTTTTTTGTTGGCCTTGCTGAGTAATCATGTGAAAGGAAAAAGGAAGTAAGAAACAGCGAATATATAAGAAAACCAGAATATTATAAGAGCATTGAACATAAAAGAATGTGGATTTCGTCAGAGGACATTTTTTTCTTGCATTTTGCGCAGGCGCAGTTACGGATTAACCTTTGCCTGGAAAAATGTGGATCAGGGTTACGTGAGTGAAAGCTCGACAAACATCTTTTCTTTATTATTTCCTTTGCCAAACCGTGGGCATTTTTTTTTCCCGATCTTTCACAGCTGAATAAATCAAGAAACGCTACATCAAGTTACGAAACAAAAGCGAAAAGGCCAGAGTTTGTTGGAGAAAACATGCAAATAGTATATTCAGAACAATTGACAGAAACTACAAAAAAATGAAACAGCAGAGAAACAAAAGGAAATAATAGATAAATCACGCGGAATAAATCTATAAAGATCTCAAATTAGGTTATAAACAAATAGGAGCCAATATATCGTTCTTTTATTTTTATTGTATAATTTTCGTATACCAGGCACACAAAGAAATCTACAAAATTCCTACAGCAGGCAAAAAGAAAGGGTTTAACATCAACTGCAAGAAAACAGAATGCGTGGTTGTTAGCAAAAGGAGGAGCACAAAATGCAAATTACAAATTGAGAATACCAAAATGAAACAAGTAGAAAAAAAAAATTTATTAAGTGTTCTAACAGTGGACGGAAAGAATGACTGCAATTCGAAGGCGGGTTGAGATAGAGAAAAATGCATCCCAAAAGCTAAACATATTAAGAAACAGGAAAAAAAATGTTAAAAAGAAAGAAAAGCGTACTCAACTGTTAAATGATATCAGTCCTCCTATATGGCAGTAAATACTGGACAATCTCCTCAGAAATGAAGAAGAGACTTAAAACAACAGAAATGTTGTTTAGCAGAAAGATGCTGAGGATACCATGAACGACGCAGTTTCTGAGAAATTAGAAAGGAAAACGAAACTTATAATTAACATCAGGAAGAGACAGTTTAAAATTCTAATAGATAATGAGGAAAAGATGCTTGGAAAATTTGATACTCAGATTGAAGGCGAAACGGGTAGAAAAAAACAATGCATAGCATGTTTAGTGAGCGTGAGTAAATTGATGGCGGAACAGGAGAAATAGCAAAAAGATAAAATTGATTAAGATCTACGAAGGACAGGAAATTGTGGAGGGTTATTATCGTTAATATCCTGAACGTATATGTCACATAAAGAAGAAGAATGGAAACAGTGAGAATTGCGGTTTCCATGCAGGTAGCATTTGGTATCCATTGACAAAACAATTATCATTACTTTCGGTTCAAATATGTAAAATCTTATAAAGTTATATATAATATGTGAAAAAAAAAATTGCGCAAGTTTTAAAGTTTATTAAAATTAACCAATCAGGTAATTAGACGTTAATTATTTCTAACACATAAAATTTATATAGGCTGGGGTTTGTTTCGACAAATCCTTTTCTGGAAAGTATGTCAAAGACTGTCGACGGAAACTTTCGAAACTACACTATGCTAATCGTGAGAGTGCAGCAGCCATGATGAGATCTTATAAAACGAGAAACAATTTAAAAACAAAAATCCTTTTTATTTATTAAAGACATTTTAAATAACAACGTTAAACATAAATAAAAATGTCTTTAATAAATAAAAATCCTTTTGTTCTGTCATAAATTACTCGTTTGATAGAAAATTTGAAACGACAAAGACACTGGATAATATTTCTTTCAAGTGGGATTCATTACTTAGAAGCCGAGAGCGTATCGTAAGTTATAGATAGTATGTCAATAATTTGATCAAACGTGCAAGTTTGGTTATATAACAAAATGGAGGAACAAATGAAAAACTGGGTTTTCATTCTTTTATCTACTATTATTGCATGTTTACGGTTGTCATTGCATCCAACGTCACTTAAAGACGTAGGAGGTCATACTACTACACAGATTAGGTATTCTTATCTGTAAATTACGACGAGTTCCTGGGAAACATCGTGGTTTAGTTTCCGTTGCTTGTCTCAAAGTTTTTGCATGCGGAATGATTTCTTCTCTGACTCACTAACACCCAAGTTTATAAAACTCTGTATACTCCTTGTAGCCATAGATGGAAGATAAGTAGTTGGAGTCATGTCTTTCCCACGGGCATTTATACGAAAGACAACGAAACAGACGATTAAAGAATTTGAATTCTGTGCATTGTTTTCGCTATCTGTGGCGCTAACCAAACATCGGAGAGAATTTTAATTATGCCTTTTAGAAGCTAAATTAAGTATTAAGAAACACGAACATTTCGCTGCGAAAAATAAGAGAGGAATGCTAGATTGCTATGAAAAATGAATCTGCCTATATAGCGGTGAATGAAGAAGTGAAGTGGAGACTTGAGATTACGGGAATTTGATTCTGCAGAACGATGCTGAGAATAGCGTGGAGAAGTCTTGTGGGCAAAGAGAATGTTTTTAAAGACAAATGGAAACAAAAAGAATATTTTTATAGAAACAAAAGAAAACTGATATTTTAGGGAATATAATGAGGAAAGAAGGCTTGGAAAATTCGATACTCGTGGAACATATTGAATGCAAGCGAAACAATGAGTAACCGACAGAGCGATCTAGTGTAAATGGCTGACAGAACAGCGAGTGGGAAGAATAGTAAGAGAATAAATATAGGTTAGAGAAACAAAGGATAGAATGTTGTAGAGATCTATAATCGCCCACGAATATATATATATATATATATATATATATATATATATATATATATATATATATATATATATATATATATATATATATATATATATATATATATATATATATATATATATATATATATATATATATATATATAGAGTCAAAACAATTAAACCCATATATATTGTCATTCATTCTGTTTTGCTGTATCACAGCTCATCAGTCCGGTTGCCTCTAGGTAGGATCGAAACCCGGCTGAATTGGCGTTAGTCGGAGATTTTGTCCCTAAGCCATTGGCGCACGGCAGGGAAGAAGGTGAAGCGTATTTATTTTTAGATAAACACACAGTGACTGAGAGAACTCGATTCGATTTACCGAAGAGCCATGCGTTTTTAGCCGTAATAATCACTGTTCCCAAACTGTTTACTTCCTCCCCAGAGATCTAAACCGAAATTAATTTTTCAGGAGCATATATATTGTCATCCACAGACAGACTGTTTCGCTGTATCACAGCTCATCAGTGTGACTATACGTCCATTTGCCTCTGGCTAGGATCGAAACTCGGCTGGATTGGCGTCAGTCGGAGATTTTACCCCTAAGCCTAAGAAGGTGAATTTAAGCGTATTTATTTTTAGAATATTGAAACTAATCCACAAAAAGAGTTCGATACATTTATAATAAAAAAGGCATATAAATTACATAACGGACGAATCCAAAATTGCCTCAGGAGAATAGACTCTTTTAACTAGCGTCAAAATGCTAGCATTTTTCGACTCAAATGGTGGACTGGTACAGTTAGAAATTTAAAATTAAAAAACAAAAGAGAGACAGCTGTTGAAAATGTGAATTTGAGCTAACCAAACAAAATTTCCGAGTGATGTTAAGTAGAGGCGGGTGTTGTCTGGCTTAAATGGAAAAAAGGTTATACAAAATTTGACCCAGATATTAACTCTAAAATCCCAAGTTGGGATTATGAAAAAATCGAAGGGAAATAAAAGTATGGCCAGAAAAAGAAGTTAAAAAGAAACGAAATAATAAATTATTAGTTATATAACAACCCCCCCACACACACACACCAAAAAAATTGTTACTATTAAAAATACCACAATATGCTAGGAAATCATATAAGATTAACAATAAATATTGTTTACATAGTTTATATTGAAAAAAAAAATAATAAATGAGATTTCGATTTCAAGGCCCTTGTATTTTGAAAGCTATTGAAGATATCAATAAGGAGTCACTTTTTTGTTTGCGGTCTCTAATACCTTATTATTATTATTATTATTATTACTATTATTATTATTATTATTATTATTTTCATCATCATTATTATAGATACAACAGCTATTATCATAATTACCAGTGTCATTATGGACACATTTTTTTACCATTACACTTTCGTTTCCATCATTATTAAGGCTAACTTTACAGTTAACACATCAATAACTATTATTTACATATTATTTATAATATCAATTATTAGTACTACAAACATAGTTACAATCGTCAATAATATATAAGTTGTCAGCGTTGAAAATACAAAACATTATCATCATCATGTCTACAAAAAGGACCCACTTAATCAAAGTGTTGATAAAAGACCCTACCGATAGGAGTGTATGTGGACGTCTACATGTGTGAAGAAGTGTAGGTTTGTTTGCCAAGGCAAACAGCCGATGTGAAAAGAGTCAAGAACATCCCAATCTGCAACTTGTTGAAAGAACATGGCTACATACAGTCTGGACATCGAAATAGAATTACAATTACGTATCTATGTATGTTCGAACGCACGGATGTGTATCTGCGCCTAATCTAGAAATTTTTATACGGGTGTATTTGTGTAAACTAAAATGCATACACCTGTATGTATATATGTCTTCTGTGGGAGAAAATGTCTTCCAAAACGGACATAGAATTCCCCTCCTACCACCAAACATAATCAAACACAAACAAGCATAAATAGAATCAATTTAAAAAAAAAAATAATCCAGTTTAATGATCGCAAAAATCCAGGGTCACAAACTCCTATTCTTACAACTGTGTGCGTTTGTATATATATATATATATATATATATATATATATATATATATAATTTTTTATTCGAAAATTATAGCATAAATATGTTATAAAATCACTACAAAATAGCCATTTTGTTTCAATACTTCTGGTGTCTTATCAAGTAATGGTGTCGAATGTAGAATAAAGAGTTTTAAAAGGTTCAAATCAATTAAACACCCCTCGCTAGGGGAAACGCTGTTACATAAGCTGAAATGATCAATCAAAATACAAGTATATCAGAATTCAAAAAAACGTCACAATGAACTTCGGTTATAATAATTATTTAATGCTTTAATGTCAAGGTTAGTCTAAAATAGAATTCATTCTAACTAATTAATATTAAATTATACGATAAAATTCAAAATCCTATATATATATATATATATATATATATATATATATATATAAGTCTAATTCTTGCTTAAACGCAATCTCTAGGGTGTAGCATTTTGGATCGTCTATTTATATATGGCAGTCAATGGTGCAATATGGTTAGACTTATTTTGTTACATTAACTGTTATTGGTAGCAATTTCATTTCAAATTATTTTAGTAGCTATTGAGTAGAAACAATTGTATTTTTTGTGGCTGTTTCATAATGTTCTTTGTTATTTTGATTATTATTTTATTAATCTCTTTACTTATTTATTAATTTCGATTATTTTATTTTATTTTATGTATTTTTATTTTTTATTTATATATTTCTTTCGTTCACGTTTAGTTTTGGATTTTCAAGTAACGTAGTAAAATTTGTTTTCACCTCTGCTTTTTGCTATGTGTTCTTATCGATTGTTTAGTAATTTGTGTTGTTTTTCGAAGGTAATTATAACTATTTTCTCCCCCAGACAAAGTTTACAATTTTGGGATTTGGCTCGGTGTCAATGTCCAATTTTATATTTACATACGCTCTATACTTGATATTGAGCATTTTAACCCATGTATCATAAATCTATATTTTTCATACATTATATATCTTAATTCCCCTGGTATAATACGTCTACAAGTAGCCCTAAAATTGTGTTGAAAGTGTGGGAAAATGCTTCTAATCACCCATAATACGCATCCCTCATTTGGTAATCAAACCCTATAAATTTGTTATTCTTATTAAAAATTGATTTTAAACATAGAATAATATTATTCTAATTTAGTTTTATGATATTTCTTTGTTATTTTGTTTTAATTTTGAGATTATTGTTAGGTACATATGATTGTATTTGCCACCCTTATAGCGTCGCAGTCGTCGAATGTTAATATCAAATTGTCGTATATTCGTGGGGAAATCGACTTATGAAACGGCAAATTTTTGAAGATTTTTTTTGTAGTTGTGCATAATACGCACAACAAATTTGCTTACTATTTTTTTTAGAAAAATTCATATTATACATTGAGAATTACGACATATATTACAGTTTCAATTTCGTTCTGTGAAATTCTCTCAGACATTCAGGCCGGAAAATTTAGTTAATATTGTTCATTATGATACCGGCATTCACTTAAATAATTGTATCTATAAAAATAACGTATAAACAGAGAATTAATTAAAATAATTGTCGGACTTTGTCTATTAAATATTAATAATAATAATAATAATAATAATAATAATAATAATAATGATATATGTGTGTGTGTGTTTGCTTTTGTGTGTCTGTGATTTGTGGACATATATATATATATATATATATATAGTATATATATGTATGTATGTATATAGATATATGTACATATATATATCTGTGTGTGAGTATGTTTTTATGCATGTAAATATATATATATATATATATATATGTGTGTGTGTGTGTGTGTGTGTGTTTGTGTATGTATGTGCTCTGTAAAACCTCAGCGAGCTTAAATATCATTCTTACAAAGTAACGGAGAATCATGTTCGAACCCGAGCGGAAGGCACAATTTTTCCACTGACTCTCTATTAGCCAGGCCGGTAGACATCAATTACATTGATTAAAAAAGCAACAGATTCTATTCAAACACGTGCATACCGTAAGTATAAATTTCATACGAATTAATATATATATATATATATATATATATATATATATATATATATATATGTAGGAACGATTCAGCCAGAGAGATTGGATGGAGCGTAATGGATTGCATTGGTAAATGACATTGGCATCCTTCACTAAATCTACTTTCATCCATCGGCTCTACTTATGGCCTGTAACTCGAAACATGATTTAATTTATTTTATTTGTTTTGTTTTCTTTTTTTTGCTGAATCTCATGGCTCAAGTGGTCATCAATCAAGCAGAAGGTGTGTGAGCAAATACTGCCTCATGCAAAATCAGTTTCCATTTCACCGACCAAATCCTCCTGGTCTTCGTAAAACGCACGAAATTCAATAATTGGCGCCAACGTCACATAATTCGTGGCAATCACAGCACAAGTTTCGTAATTGAATGTTCGGCCGGTTGATAGAATTATGAAAATCATTTCTTATAAAACGTATTGGAATCTGTTATTGAATCATATGTTCTCTTTTAGTTGTCGTCTTGAGGACAAAACACGGAAGTATTTCTGCAGGTTTATTTAATTTTAATCACGAGAAGAATTCTCATCGTTGAAAAAGCTTGGCATATCCGTGGCGTTTATTTCGTCTGTATGAAGAATGTTGGAAAGAGGGGGTATTCTTATTTCATTGATATAATTTTGTCATGTAATAATTTCTGTATCTATTTAATAGAAGAATATACTAAAATATATTGAACTTCTGAAAAGTTTGTAACATAAGAATTTTATAAGCTCACGGCAGACCTCAAGTGGAACTCATATATACGATCCATAACTGAAGATGTTAGAAAAATCCTCTTCAGAAATTACCGGAAATTGTTCCAAGGAACTACATTCCTTAGTTCAAGCAGTTCTAATCTTCACGTCTAAGACCCCATGCCACATACATTGTAGTTAACTACCCTCATTCCCATCGTATTTCATAGTTAGTTGTCCTGGGTATGACGATAAACTATCTCCGGAAGCAAGGCCTTTAATTGAGAGGTTTTGAAGAGCATGGAGCTCCGCTCATAATTGCTGTATTTAGATCTACCCTGACACGGTATGGCAGCACCTGTTATGGACAAAAATTCACCCTTCCCCACAAACTGGGGTCAAAACACCAAGAAAGTATGAAAATAGATTTTAAAGTTAAAATACTAGTAATACATTTTTTTAAAAAAAATTCCCGCAATACATTTGACTCTCGACAAGAAACACTATTTACAAAAATATGTCAAACTTATATCTTACAAAGAATACATATTCTAGTCATATAAACATCTTTTTGGCATTAAATAACCCATTGAGGTTGATATGCCGCTAAACAAAATCAATATTCCAATGAATCAATATTCCAATATTCCATTGTGGAAGAATTAAGTTCCACCCGAACAACTTCCACGAACCACTGCTTTGTGAAATGAGCTCCCAAGAGGGTGCTTCCCGAGCATCACAATCTGAACCTGTTCAAGTAACTGTTATCTTCTATACATATTCTAATAAACTTTGCCTCTTACCTATTCTCTGTAATTCGAGTGGAACTTGCGTCTTGTACAGGGTGAAAATTATCTGTAAATATATCTTTGAGATCAGTATTATGAATACTTCCATTATTCGGACTATTATCCCCATCTTCATTGCCATATTCACAACGTTTCGGTCGTTGCACGCTCAGGCCTTCATCAGGTGACTGTAATTTAGAACCAAATCCTTTATTTTGTCCACCGGGATAGATTGTTCTAGTTCGACGTGCCACACCTATTCTGTGTGTATCAGTTATTTCCCTTTAACTGAGCTCGCCACAATCGATGGATAAAGTGGATAAAGACGTTCGTTAGATCCAGTGACTAGACCGAGAGAGTTGTGAGTTCAGTACCTAGCTACAGCAGTGGTGAAGCAAAATTTTGAGAGTTGAGATAAAGGGAAATAACTGAGGCACCCGGAAGAGGCCCGGCAGGTGGAACTAGAAAAATCTACCCCGACGGACGAAATAAAGGGTTCGATTCAAAATTTCACTCACCTGAAGAAGGCCGGTAGGTAAAACGGCCGATACGTTGTGAATAGTTCTTTGAAGATGAGGATAACTGTCCAAATAATGTAAATAATTCAAGGTGAACATTACTGTAAAATAAAATAAAATCTTCCAGATCAGATGAAAAATGGTGTTTTGATTATAGGATCCGCGTGGGAATTCGCCTTTTGCATTGTTATATACTTGATCATAACAATTGTAACAATATATTCCAAGTATAATCATGAGAATGAATGTTGGTCATTATTTATAGAAGAAAGAAAATACAAATGAAAAGAGTAAAAATCGACAGCTTTCTCTATATCGTGATTTAATAAGCATAGCTTATATATGGCGCAAGGCATACGGTTTCCCATATCACTGAAGCACATGAGAACGCTTTCTTTCTTTCCTTTTATCGTCTTTTTTCGCTTTCTTTCTTTCTTTCTTTCTTTCTTTGCGTCTGTTCCCTTTTTCGAACTAAAACCAAACAGCGTCACTGATTTCAATTTTTTCCCTCCTTTTCTTTTTTCTTTATTCTTTCTTTGTTTGTTTGTTTGTTTCTTTCTTTTCTTTTATTTCTTTCTTCCCTTCTTTCTTTCTTTTTCTTCTTTTCTTTCATACGTCCTGTCTTTGTTTGTTTGTTTGTTTGTTTCTTTCTTTCTTTCTTTACGTCTGCTTCCTTTTTCTCACGAAAACCAAACAGCGTCTTTGATTTCAAAAGGGAATGGTCCATTATTTATTTGAGATAATGGCAGAGTGTAACATAGACGCTACCTACCTTCCGAAAGGGAGAACAAGTAAAATTATAATGCTCTCTTCAATTATAATTTATATATTTTTGCGTGGACACCTTGACATACTGTAAATATTAGTAAGTTTGTCTGACTAGATTCATTAATACTGAAAAGTGAGGTTGAGTGCTCCATACATTCGGTCTTGAGCCACATCTAAACTTCTCTTAGTAAATATAGCCATAGGTAGGTGTATGTTTAAAATTTGTTTATTACTTACTTCATATTACTTTTATTACATTATTTATACTAAATTTGTATTATACGTTATAATATATATACGCATACTAATAAGTTCATTAGACTTTGAGCACCGTGTCTCAGTCATATGTTCTTAAAATTCGACGAGAATCGATGCAAAGCTTAAACTGCTTTATTTCCACTGGAAAAGTGAGACTGCGTTAGGCATTGTGTCGCTTTAACAACTAATTACTTTCACTGTCGAAAAAATCGGTGAAATTGGCTTCTGCATGCTCTCATCAATTAACCCACACTTACTGCAGTAAGTAAGAAGCTGATTGCAGTAGAAACGAAAGTATTGAACGTGGGAGGCACTTGGGTTATGGTTAGCGAGGCATTTCGTAAGCAATCATAAAAATTGAAAGTGACAGTGGCGTTTGATGGAAACTGACCGTACTGCGATTGTCACATGTGCAGTCTGAAAAAAAAAAGAAGCTTTGTGTGCCTCTCTCTCGGAACGGGTGAAACGGTAAGGTAGGAAAGGCGGTTAAAAAATGGAGAAAAAATACAGAAGTGAAGCAAAAAAGCAGAAAACACGCAGCAAGGAAGGATGGCGTCACTTGCTTCAGCTGCAAGCAAAAACAGGATTGGCAGCCAAGTTATCATCAACAACAAAAATAATAATAATAATAATAATAATAACGACAATAATAATAATAATAATAATAATAATAATAATAATAATAATCATGATCAGAGACCGCAAAAACAAAATGTACGTTCTTATTGACATGGCAGTCATTGCAGATTGTAATGTATGCTTGCAAATCTTTATAAAACAATCAAAATACAACAAGATATGCCACATAAGGGTATCAGCAATTCCACTTGCAGTTGGATTCCTCGGATTGATTGGAAAAGGTTCTAATGCACTCACTGAAGAGACCCCTGGTAGCCTAAGTCATAAAGAAATGTAAAAAATTGAACTCACAAGTACAGCCCGCGCCTTACGAAGGGCTTTATCTATGTAACATGTGTGTGATCTTATTTTTTTTTATTTTTTTTTTCTCAAAAATAATCAGTGGAAAATGTCATAATGCCATTTTTGACCTTAGGTCTCTTGTTGGGATCCGGAAAAAATGACCATACACTAGAAATCAAAGATATAATAATAATAATAATAATAATATATCATATCCAAATGATGGAGAATGTAACAAAGGAATACTACATGTCTGTGTCTGGTAGTGAATACCGAGCTGAATTAAAAAAAAGAATATCAGCCATAAATACCTTGGCTATCTCTGTGGTGCAATACAGTTTCAACATCCTTAATTGGATCCTAGCTGACATTAAACGAATGGACGCCAAAACTAGAAAGCTTCTCACCTGTATGTGCCTAGATCCGAAGGAGGCAGATGATTAGTTCAACCAGAACTGAAGGAGAGTAAGCGACTTTATTCAGTAATCAAGGAAGCCAACAAGTTCAAAATCGAGTCTTGAATTGGTGAATAAATACATGTAAATCAAAATACGCCGACTGAAGCTGCAAAATACTTAAAAAAGAGAGCAAAGACAAATGCAATCGACAAGATACAGAAACGATAGCAACATAAAACGCTTCACGGTCAATACTCTGCCCGTACAAAACAAGCTGATGTAGAAAAACACTGTACCCATCAGTGGCTCCGTAGTGCAGGGTTAAAAGATGAAACCGAAGCCGTGCTAACTAGAAATTATCAAGCACACATACTTAAAAATTGGGTTAGCCTAAAATGTACATTCGGGGATAAATATTCAGAAACAATTAACATTTTATATCAGGTTGCACGGTATTGGCAGCAACTGAATATAAAATCCGGCATGACATATTAGGCCAACATATGCACGAGAAAATATGCAACTTTTACGGAAAGGAAACTGAAAGAAATTGGTATGAACACCACCCACACCCCGTAACAAAGATAGGATCAGTAACAATTTTATGGGGTTCACACAAACAGAAGATTCAAAACTAATCGCTCAGACATCGTGATTAGAGAGGGCAAAGATAAAAAAGTGCTACTTATTCATATGAGAATCTCTGCAGATTGCAACCTGCCTTTGAAGACTTTCAAAAATATATAATTCAAGGACCTTGAAATTGAAATCTCAAAAATGTGGCACATGAGAACATCAACTTATTCCAGTCGTAGTTGTTAGACCACGGATCGATTGGAAAAGATTCGAATAGATTCATTGAAGGGATTCCTGGTAGCCCATGCCTTAAAGAAATACAAAAAACTTGTACTGACGAGTACAGTCCACACCTTACGAAAGGCTTTATTTATGTAAAATATGTATGATTTTTTTTCAAAATTGCTCAGTGGAAAATATCATTATGCCATTTCTGACCTTAGGTTTCTGGTCAAGACCCGGAAAGAAATGAGTACGCACCAGAAAACAAAGGAAATAATAATAATAATAATAGTGATAATAATAATAATAATCTATCTTCTCGATTGGATAGGACACATGGATTGTAAATGATTTAATCCGTGCCTGGAGTTCTATAAAAAATGAACGTAGCGTAAGTGTTTCAAAGCAGCCACCCGCATTCCGGAAAAAGGATAAAGGTAATAAAATAAATTTTAAAAAACTCGATCAATTGACGCTAGTCCGGAAGGTAGGTAATTCCGATTACGGGCTTCTGTATTCAAGCCGCATTCTGGAGAATACGCAGTTGCACTCAGAATTGCAGTGACGGCAGTCGCAGTCATAAACAGAGCCATAGTCATAGTAACAGTAGAGTTATACTTGCGTTAAGAAGAAAGACGGAGACAGCGTTCACGAAGCGAAGATCTGGTCCGTTATTCTGTCGTGAGAGAAGATAAAAGTCACAACAAAGACGTGCCAAGTGTTTTATTTACCTATTCCACAAAACAGTCCCCGGTAAACGGATCTATGTATAAGGAACCCAGTTTATAAAACTAGCTTCTTAGCTTTCTCACATTGGTGCATGGAATATTGCTGCCATATATAGTCTGGAGCCCCTTCTGTTTGTCTCAAGGTCCTTGATAAAATCCAAAGACGGATATGCAGTGCAATTGGCCCTGATCTGGCATCTCGTCTGCAGTCGCTCTCTCACAGACGTGCCGTCGCCTCCCTCTGTCTTTTTTACAAATGCTTTCACGGTAACTGTTCCAATGAGCTGCTTTCGCTGGGTCCCAGACGTCATGAATTTAAGCGTTCAACTAGGTTGGCATCTTGCTCTCAACCTTTCAGTGTCGATGCTGTTAAATGTAGCTGTCTCTTCTACTCCCATAGCATGATATCTCGCAATTCTCGCCTTTGCAACTCCTCACCGAATTATTGTTTTCCTGATAGATATAATCTCCAACTATTCAAATGTAATGTCAATCGACGTCTCCAGATGCCCTGATCTATCCCCTAACTTTCTCTTCATCCTTTCCTCTATCACGACTCTTTGTTCTCGCTCCATCTCTCTGTAACCCCTTCCGTGGTAGTGGCTTCCCGCCTTGCTTGGGTTCGATGCTTAAAAAAAATCTCAAGACGACCGTATGCTATATCTGGTATTTATATGGTTTCTTGTTTACAACTGCCAGATCTTGACTACGTCTGGATTGAGTAGACTGTTTCAATCACAATGTTGTATAATGATTTTATTTGTTTCATTTTCTAACAGATGTTATTATTCTTATTGCTTTTGATTTGCTGTTTCATACAATCATATCATTTCTTTTAGGAGACTTTAAGTGTTTACATTAAATCTAACTGGAAAGGGAAAAGTATTGAAGAAAAAATAGTATCAAAGTTTGTAGAGAAAAAGAGAGAAGGGGAAAGATTGAGAGTCAAGAAGAATTAGAGAGAAAGAGAGCGAAATGAGAGGAAGAGAGAGAGAAAGGGGATAACCGACAATGAAAGAGAAAGAAGAAAAAGATACAGGAATAATGGCATAAAAATAGAAAGAGAATAATACTGAGGGAAAGAGTAGGAGAGGAAGGATGAGAGGGAAAGAGTAGGAGAGAGAAAATGAGAGGGAAAGAGTAGGAGAGGAAGGATGAGAGAGAAAGAGTAGGAGAGGAAGAATAAGAGGAAAAGAGTAGGAGAGGAAGGATGAGAGGGAAAGAGTAGGAGAGAGAGAATGAGAGGGAAAGAGTAGGAGAGGAAAGATGAGAGAGAAAGAGTAGGAGAGAGAGAATGAGAGGGAAAGAGTAGGAGAGGAAAGATGAGAGAGAAAGAGTAGGAGAGGAAGAATGAGAGGAAAAGAGTAGGAGAGGAAGGATGAGAGAGAAAGAGTAGGAGAGAGAGAATGAGAGGGAAAGAGAAGGAGAGGAAGGATGAGAGAGAAAGATTAGGAGAGAGAGAATGAGAGGAAAAAGAGGGAGAGGAAGAATGAGATAAAAAAGAACAGGGAGAGGAAGGATGAGAGGGAAAGAATAGGGAGAGGAAGAATGAGAGGGAAAGAGTAGGGAAGGAAGGATGAGAGAAAGAGTAGGGAGAGAGAGAATGAGAGGGAAGAGAGGAGAGGGAAGGATGAGAGAGAAAGAGTAGGAGAGAGAGAATGAGAGGGAAAGAGTAGGGAGAGAAAGGATGAGAGAGAAAGAGTAGGGAGAGGAAGAATGAGAGGAAAAGAGTAGGGAGAGGAAGGATGAGAGAGAAAAGTAGAAGAGAATGAGAGGGAAAGAGAGAGAGGAAGGATGAGAGAGAAAGAGTAGGGAGAGAGAATGAGATGGAAAGAGTAGGAGAGAAAATGAGAGAGAGAAAGAGTAGGAGAGGAAGAATGAGAGGAAAATAGTAGGAGAGGAAGGATGAGAGAGAAAGAGTAGGAGAGAGAGAATGAGAGGGAAAGAAAAGGAGAGGAAGGATGAGGGAGAAAGAGTAGGAGAGAGAGAATGAGAGGGAAAGAGTAGGAGAGGAAGAATAAGAGGAAAAGAGTAGGAGAGGAAGGATGAGAGGGAAAGAGTAGGAGAGAGAGAATGAGAGGGAAAGAGTAGGAGAGGAAGGATGAGAGAGAAAGATTAGGAGAGAGAGAATGAGAGGGAAAGAGTAGGAGAGGAAGAATGAGAGGAAAAGAGTAGGAGAGGAAGGATGAGAGGGAAAGAATAGGAGAGGAAGAATGAGAGGGAAAGAGTAGGAGAGGAAGGATGAGAGAGAAAGAGTAGAGAGAGAGAATGAGAGGGAAGAGTAGGAGAGAAGGATGAGAGAGAAAGAGTAGGGAGAGAGAGAATGAGAGGGAAAGAGTAGGGAGGGAAGGAGAGAGAGAAAGAGTAGGAGAGGAAGAATGAGAGGTAAAAAAAAGAGGAGAGGAAGGATGAGAGAAAAGAGAAGAGAGAATGAGAGGGAAAGAGTAGGGAGAGGAAGGATGAGAGAGAAAAGAGAGAGAGAGAGAATGAGATGGAAAGAGTAGGAGAGGAAAAATGAGAGAGAAAGAGTAGGAGAGGAAGAATGAGAGAGGAAAATAGTAGGAGAGGAAGGATGAGAGAAAGAGTAGGAGAGAGAGAATGAGAGGGAAAGAAAAGGAGAGGAAGGATGAGGGAGAAAGAGTAGGAGAGAGAGAATGAGAGGGAAAGAGTAGGAGAGGAAGGATGAGAGAGAAAGAGTAGGAGAGGAAGAATGAGCGGAAAAGAGTAGGAGAGGAAGGATGAGAGAGAAAGAGTAGGAGAGAGAATGAGAGGGAAAGAGTAGGAGAGGAAGAATGAGAGAGAAAGAGTAGGAGAGAGAGAATGAGAGGGAAAGAGTAGGAGAGGAAAGATGAGAGAGAAAGAGTAGGAGAGGAAGAATGAGAGGAAAATAGTAGGAGAGGAAGGATGAGAGGGAAAGATAGAAAGGAAAAATGTTAGAAACAAAGAGAGGAAGAATCAATGAGACAAAAGAAGAATGAGAAAGAATGAAATAAAAGATGAATGATAAAGAGAGAGGTGGGAAGAAAGTAAGAGAAAGAGGAAACACAAGAGAAAAAGAGAGCGAGAAAGAATGAGAGGGAAAGCGAAAAAGAAGAAGAATGATAATGTGAGATAGAGGCAGTATGAGAGAGGGAGAGAAAGAGAGCTAGAAAGATGAGACCTAAGGAGTGGGGGAGGAAGAATGGGAGGGAAAGCGAGCGGAACAATAAGAGAGGGGTAAATGATAGGGTAAAGGGAGATAGAAAGTAACAGAAAGAGAGAGTGAGGAAGAATGAGAAAGAGAGAAAGAGAGAAAGAGAGGGGGTAGAATGAAGAAGAGAGAGGAAGAATGAGAAGAAGAGAGAGAGAAGAAAGAAACAGATAAAATGAAAGACATGCATATGAGAATGCTACCTCAACCAGTCCTAAAGCAAATACAAAATAGACGTGCATGAGTAGGGAGAATAATTCATTGGAAATTGCGTCAAGGAAGTTGATTTAACCTACTAAATAGATACTATCCTAAGAGAAGGTAAGTGAAGATAATTCTGTTACTATGGAAGCACAAACGGTTACTTTATCCAGGTCAGAAAACAAGATATTTTACAATGATAGAAAGAATAAAGAAAAAATAGAAAAAACGAAATTAAATGTAAAAGAATAATCTCCTAGCCTACTGAAAGTGCAGCTTTTCCATCGATCCATGAAATACGAGTTACAGAAAGAAAGCAAATAAAAAAAAATAAAATAAAACCTTGCCTTATATCCAGAGACACGGTAAATACGTGCATTCTGGAAATATCTTAACAGAGAACGGCAAATGTAACCCCCGCCAAAAAAAAAAAAAAAGCAAAGAAAAGCAAACAGAAAAGCAAAAAAAAAAAGCTAAAAAAAGGCAAAAAAAAAAAAAAAAAAAAAAAACCAGAAATCCGGGGATACATTGGAAAAGCGAAAGATGCCTTCCGAAAGCTATGCAAAGTATTAAGATAAGGGAAATTTTCGTGAGAAACAAAGAAAAAAATACTATATAATATCAATCCTCCTACATGGTAATGAATGCTGAAAATTTCTGTTATATAAAGTGTTTAAGAAAGAAATAGAACTCTACAGATATTGAAAATATCATGGATGGAACATATGAGCAACGAGAAGGTTATAAGGAATATCGGAACAGGAATGACACTTCTGATTAGAGTCGGAATGAAAGCTGAAATTTCTGGAATACATAGTGAGGAAGAAGGGCTTCCATAAGCTGATACTCAGATGACATACTGAAAGCAAAATGAATCAAAGAGCCTACCTAGCGAATTTTTTCTTAAATGAATGGCAGAGCATAAACTGGGAGCTAGAAATGTGGAAAATTGAGCTTTTTTAAACATTTTTATTTACAGTAATATTCACTCTTTACAAGGCCGGGGGCAACGTTAGGAGGGAATTTTCCCGACGAGGAGTGGAAGATAACGATTATCTATAGTCTTGAACAGGCTAAAATTGTAGACATCGGGGAAACATCCAGTTGGTTACACAGAGCAGTGTGCTTCACGGGAAGAAGCTGTTCGAGTGAAGCTTCCTTCTTAGCAATGAAATACGAAGTTAATGTGAGTGGTTTTAATAATTTTAGGACAGTTACAGACCCGAACATTTATTGAGACACTGAATACTACGGAAGTCTGGGGGGAATATAAAAAAAGTGTACTGGGTATTTGAAAGGACATGGTATATCCCTTATTCTTAGATATGGCTGTCTCAGACCTATATCTCATAATCAGACGTGCCAAAGCTATATCACAACATTATGTAGAGGTAATGGTAGGTGATGAATGCCCAGATCTATATAAATAGTTGTCTGATATATGTTCGGTTAGTGTGCACAGTGACGTAAGTTCGAAAGGGGCATGACTGCCATTTATGAAATTGTGGGCATATTTGGCATTACTCAATCCACGATGTCATGTGTGTACCGAGGATATTTTATGGAGGACATTACTGCCCATTATGGGCAACGCATTGACCGAATGTTTCTTTAATGATGGATATCCACAGTTTACTAGATAAGCGACACCAGTTCAGACTGCATTCACATTCGTTCAAAGGAAACGAAATGAATATATTAAACAAGGTCAGTGGAGCGTTCTTTAGCTTCGAAGGTTAAAACCCAACGACACCGAATAGCGGGCCTCCTCTGCGCTCGTGACATTACTAATTGGACCCGTGACTGACTTTGAGATATGGTACTATATTCTGTTTTAGAATATGTCAGTGTTAAGGTGTGGCGTAGGCCCTAAGACGCCATGAAATCCCAGTTTCAACACGACATCCAATATGATGGTGGTTGTTCCATAATATATTACCAGTTTAAAGTGGGGTACCGAAGTCGACTTACGTCCTGGGATCAAAGTGCAGTATCTGACATCGAGTGGACTACATTTTATCTCTCAATTGTGTTTCTGTCTTCGCACAGGACACTACAAATAAATGTGTGATACTTGGTCGCGCGGGGATACTAACATTGCGACGGCACATCCCTTATTGCATCAAAGAGAGCCGGAATATCTATTCCAGAACGACGTTGGCTCCGGGGAACCGGCAGTTTTTGGACTTGGTCCATGTGCACGTACCCTATTTTAAACTATCCTTGGGCCATAGCCCGTCACCGTTCGAGGAGGAGTAAATCCAAAGTGCAATTACTGCTCTTCAAGTCCCTGCTGTGTTTCTCCCTTCGGAAAGGTCACATAAAAACTTTAAAGGACGTACTTTTGAATTCTGTGGCAGCACCTCCCTTATTGACTTAAAAAGGGATGGTTCGTGAAATAACGACGCCAACGTGACTGCGACAGTGAGGATGGGGCCCAAATATACGCATATGTCACCTCCCCATATATGTTCAGCGGATGTGAATAAATATCATTTTCTGTGCTTATTTCTATTTCTTATATTTTTAATGCTCCGGAGTGTCTTAATGTGGTAAAGTTTGGGTCCGACTAAACACATCTCTAAATGGAGGCCACTTCTTCGTGGCCGTTTTCACACATTCATGGACTTGATGCACCGTGACGTTGGTTTGAGAACCATTCCAAAGATGACTTCTATCGCATGGTGTGATCACTACTTGCGACCGACATGTGTCTAATAAAGAATTTATGGGACGTAGTGGAAAGGTCACTCTCTATGTAAATTGCTTTACCTACAAATATATGGGAATTGTGGATAACTATGGGAACAGCAAAGTTCAACGTTCCTCATAAGATCATTTGGTCGCTTGTGGCCTCACTATCACGTTGCCTTGCTGCACTTCACGGGACAAGTCGGCGTCCTACACGTTTCTAAACATGTTTTTATGATATCTTGTATGTCAGCAAAAAATTAATTATATTCTATTCATTTAGAAAACACCACTGAAAAAAGTAAATTATCAAATCAAAAATATTATTCCAATCGATTTTATTTAATTTGCCTTGCATACAGTTATATTTTTCTTATATTTAAAAATATTTTCACACCCAATCAAGGCAATAAAGCCACTAAGACGCAAGGCGTTACTGTATGTGAAAGAATATAAGGATAAGAAAGAACATTAAGGGAATAAAAGAACATGAATTAGGAAGACAGACATAATGATTGACATTGCATTTAAATTTTTAAAAATTAAACTTGACTGGAAAGCAAGAAGCCGAAAGAGTCATAAAACGTGAGAAAGAAACTGTTAGTATAAAACGTTAGCCCTGGAAATTGCAGACGGTCATACTCTTGGAGGTTAGCATTCAACAAAGCTGATGGAAGACAGACAGTTTTATATAAGTGTTTTTTTGTGCGTACAAATGTTTGCGACGCCATCCACGTTTTTCAACCGGCCTAATGATTGAAAGTCATATTAAGGAATACATTCCTTCCCACAGGAATCGAACTTGTGTTCAATTTTTAATCTGGGAAACCACTTTCGCGCAAAACATACCTTACCATTTTGGCAAAAGAAGGCACCATATTAAGTTAAAGTTCAATTATTCCATTGAGGAAATAAAGATTTCTCTTTAGGACAAACTTGAAGTCTATATCTGATAGATTTGTTTTCATAACCGGAATATATAGACAATAATTTTAACGCGATTAATGAATTTTTGAATACTACTTCATTTCGTATTATTAACTTTCATAATAATAATACACAATAACAGATTAAAGTGTACTAATTGAATAAAATTAAAAAATAAGTAATTTCTTGAAATTACATAACGATTCAAATAAAGTAAATAAAATAAATAGTTAATCTTTTAGTAATAATAATGTAAGAGTGGACATACATTAAACGATTAAAATGCATATATATTACATCTCAATGGTTGAACCGGCGGATGAACAGGACTACGCGTGAAGGACATGCTATAGTAGGCGTCACTCGAAATTATAACAGAATCAGCGGCAATCCGTTGCTGTTTCATAACTGGATTCTACATGTCTCATTCCGTATGTGCCGCAGAGGAACGTCATGAAATCAGGTGTGTAGGTCACTTCCTCGCAAGTTGAGGTCGACCTAAAACAAATTCACGCCATGGGCAGTTCCTCCTCCAACCAACTCTTGCAAAGCCAAACGGTGACACAGAAGGGATGACGGAAGCAGGTTTTGGTGAAACGACTGCACGTTGGCAGCTAATTTAGTAATAAGCGGCATCATCATAAAAGAAGCTATCAGGAAATAAGAAATTAAATTCTTGGATACGAGATGAAGTCGACGAGGACGACGACGTTATATATCTATATTAAAAGAAGAAAAAATGAACATGTTTATCAGCGATAGATTATTTTAAGTTTTAAATTGTACTATTTTTTTTTTGTAAAATCCAAAAAATAAAATTCAGATTATTTTGGGATATCAAGCTGTGAAAGCGATTGAATGAAAACGTATTTTAATCGGAATGCTGAGTGGAAAGTATTGAAAACCACTTTATAAAAATCTGACATCAACGATTTTGATTTGTAAGTTGTCACTGTCAAAGCAATTGACTTTCCTGTCGTTAAAATTATCTGGAGCTTGACTTGAGTACTTTCGTTGAGGAGAAACGAAGAAAAAATACATAAATAAATTCGATGAAACCACAAGAATCTTTGAAATTTAAAAGAATCAGAAAAAAACTGACTTCGTTTAAATCAACAATCCACGTATCATCATTTGGACCGCTTCAATAAATTGAAACAGGATTTGTAATAATGGTATAATTAATTATTTAAGAGATATAAAAACTATCATTGATTGATAGTGATGCTGATAATTATTCATATTAGGTTTTAGATGACATTTCTGGGACGCGTAATGAGAAAAAAGAGTTGGAGTATTTGACACTCCCAGGACATATTAAAGTCAAGAGGGACAGCCCGAAGCAATGGGTTTGTGCACATGCATAGCAGAAAACAGACTGGAATTGACAAACCATAATAACTACAAATGATTGTAAGCTGTGATCAACCATGTTCTAAGTGGACACCGCACATAAAATGAGACGAATACAATTTCAATAACAATACTAATTTATATTGAAAATCATCAGAATATAGTGGCAGTGAGAAAATACTATTCTCCGGCAAGTTTCTATACGTTTGAAATCTATATAAATAAAGCGCAGTGTACGTATGTCCGTCTGGATTTCGATCACGGCGATTCATAAACAGCCTGAAGAAACAGGTAGTAAATACTGCAGTTACATGCGATTAAAAATTAAATAAATAACAGATTAAAATTAAATTAAAAAAAAACAACAATTCTTTATTAAAGGTTTTACTTTAATTTCGCATTTCGTCGCAATTGCAATTGATATCGTTTAATTAAATCATAATTAAAATTAAGGATGGCAGGATACGTTGCACATGTTTTTTTTTTCTTTTTCTAGCAGGTGTACTGTGATGTATTCAAAATATTACATAGTTCGGTTTCTTAATGTCTTTTAAGAGTGATTTTATGTGAAGGGATCATAAAGAATGGTGATTTTAAAAGAAAATAAAAATTGAGCGCAAAATAAGTGTAAACAAACTACAGAGATCTGTTGTGTATAGGAAGAAAGATTACGTCGAATTATGGTGTCGAATAAAGATAAAATAATTTTAATATTTCTATTCTGTTATCAAGACTACGTATCTTCCTAATCTGAATTTCTTAATTCTCTGCAACAACCTCATTCAGCAAAATACATTGTTTATAAAAGACCAGCATGAACTTGGTAATGTGTCTAAACTTAGTCAGTTGGACCCTATTCATCCGACTGCTGATTTTGTTATTCACATAATTGCTTCTGCTTGTTGGAGACTTACTAAAACCAAACCTAAGAACTCCGGCGTCAGCAATTTTCGAGATTTACGCGAATAAATCTGGAATTGATAAAATTCCTCGTTCACTAATTGACATCGAGTAAATAACACGAAGCCTATTGGTAGACCTTTCCCAGTTGGTTAAGTACCAATGGACGTTACCTATGTGTGTATTTCAATTGGATGGTACAATCGTAAGAAATATCATTTTAGAAATTCTTGATAGCACTTAATAATATTTGTTCTAATTATAAGACATTACAACGACTAGAAAATGGTAAAAGCAGAAACGCGAATCAGAAAGAAAAGTTCAAAATCCGAAGGAAATTTGAAGCCCATTAATAGAATCAGTTCAATATAATCAGTTCAAGTGCCTATTGCAATAGCAGATCAATAGATTATTGTAATAACAGTTCAATATGAGCAGTTTAACTGGCTATAGCAATAGCATTTTAATAGAAGGAGTTTAATAGGCTATTGCAATAGCAGTTCAATTTTAGGTTTCAGGAGGCTATTGCAATAGCATTTCAATAGAATCAGTTCAGTAGGCTACTGCAATAGCATTTCAATAGAAGAAATTCAAGATATTTTTGCAATAGCACTTCAATAGACTATTGCAATAGCACTTCAATAGACTATTGCAATAGCAGTTCAATAGGATCAGTTCAAATAGGCTATATTAATAGCATTTGAATAGAAGAAGTTCAAGATGCTATTGCAATAGCAGTGTAATCTTAGGTTTCAAGAGGCTATTGCAATAGCATTTCAATAGAATCTGTTCAAGAGGCTGTTGCAATAGCAGTTCAACAGGGATATTTCAGGGAGATATTGCAATAACAGTTGGGTATCAGCAGTTCAGGCGGCTATTGCAATTTCAGTTCAAGGGAAGCAGTTCAAGAGACTATTGCAATAGTATTTCAATAGAAGCAGTTCAAGGGTCCATTGCAATAGCAGTTCAATAAGAATAGTTCAGTGGGGTATTGCAATAAGAGTTTGATATCAGTAGTTCAAGAGGCTATTGAAATAGAAACATGCCCTCGCCATATAGATGAAGAACAACACTAAAATGGACCAAGCTAGACTCCAGTTAACCACCGTCAATGAGTCTTCCATTAAGTCAGCGTCCAAATAGTATGTTAATACACGAGAAATTACGTCATTGCTTTCCAGCAATACTTTCCAGATATGGCTATTTTATATTCCTGTCGTTTAGAAATAATTTATTTTCAGTCAATTTTTATACACGCCCAGCTGTTCGGTACCGTTAAATTGTCTTCTCTCTATGGAAGCGAAAAAATGAAAATCTTCCACTGTAGCAAACAGACGGATTCTGACAGTAAAAAAAAAATGTCGAGAGATCTGACATTTACGGCACAGTGGAAGTGCTTTAACTGTTGCTGACAGAGAATGAGAAAAATGACCTTTGCTTTGAAGGAATGAGTTGATTGCTCCACTGAAGACCAGCTTACGACGACGTTAAGACCATCTTTTAAGTCGTTCAGTGAATAAAGGTCCAAAAGAAATCATTAAGCATTAGCGAAATATAAAAATACAGGAGGTAATGAGATGAAACTGCAAGAAAGAATAAATTATAAGAAAATAAAATAAAAAAGAATAAGGTATAAGAGAAGAAAAAGTAAAGGCGATAATGAGAATAATAGGAAAGAAAAGAAAGATTTAGAAAAGAAGAAAACTGAGAGAGAAAAAAGAGTTAGATAAACTCCGATTTAAAGTTTCATATGATATCATGCATAGCCCCAAACCCGTTCAAAAAAATCTAATATCTAAACTCTGTATACAACCGTTTTCTAAGATCAATGGTTAGACATGGCTTTGAGGGAGTGACACCAGACGGTCTTGGCAAAAAGCATCCTTCTTTGAACATTGCAGACTGACGCTAAAGAAACATAAAACAAAATAAATCATTTAAGTACTACCAACAGCGGCAACAACAAAAATGGATGGCACGCGTAACTTAAAAAGAACATAACGAAATTATCAAGATGTTAATATTATATAGGAGAGCGATAACAGCTCTCATTGCACCACCCATATATCCAAGCTTACAGCACCAGGTATACATAAGCGGTTACTCATCTAGGTGCTGATCAAGTTCGACGTTGCTCAACTTCGATCATCGTACGGGAACCAGCATTTCAACTAGATGTGACGGTAAACTTGCATCAATGCCCTTGTTCAGATAGTCTTTATTTTCTTCTTTATATCAATTCTAACCAAACGAAATAATTCACATAAAAAAATATATATATCCAAGCCATATGCAGGAATTCTTAAGAAAGGAAAGCGAGAAGAAAGGACTAAACATCCGCTGCAAGAAAACCGAATATATGGTTGTCAGCAAGTGGAACAACCTCCGATGCGAACTCCGAATTGAAGATGTCAAAATCAAGCATATACGAAAATTTAGGTGTCTGGTATGTTTTAACAGAGGAAAGAAAATGACAACGAAATCCGAAGTCGTACTGGAATAGAGAAAGATCTCTTTCAAAAACTGGGCAACGGGAACCGGTGTTCCAACTTTATATGGCCATAAGCTATATGTGTTTGAATGCATGCTTTGTGTTGTGGATTCGAGATGAAATTCGATCTTCAATGAATGACAAACGCAAGAAATAAAGATAAGAAATTAAATGTATTTATACAATAATACAATGGATGCATTGTTAGTAAATCAGGGACGCGGTTAGTCGTAATATATATATATATATATATATATATATATATATATATATATATATATATATATATATATATATATATATATATATATATATATATATATATATATATATATAGTCTGGAGTAGGACTTCCTTAGAGTCTACGTGCTTGTAACTGACCTCTACAAGCGGTTACCTCACACTATTACTCTACCTCCAACTCAATCACAATCTCTGCTCACTCTCCCAATCTCTCTATTGTGACTGACTTTCAGTATTTAACGGCAGCAGTCCAAGTAACACTCTGGTCGAGTCCACTTATATGAAAAAGGGGAGGACCACATAACACTTTGTGTATGGGTATGTCTATGCGTACAGATATTATGCACGTGCGTGCTTGTGTATAGTCTTTGCGTATAGTTTTCTGTAGTATGTAATAGTTGCCGATAAATAAATCCAACTGATATTTTAAAAATGTTTTCTCGCGCTTGCTTTTTAGATTTGGTTGTGATTTTTTCTGTTTTTAAGATTTTTCTAGATCCCCCATAATTAAGTAACCGCTTATGTATACCTGGGGCTGTAAGCTTAGATATAAGGATGGTGCAAGGAGAGCTGTTATCGTTCTCCTGTATAATATTAACATCTTGATTATTATGAATACAGTTTTTTTTTGTAATGAAGTCATGTCGCTTAATGAGGTAGACTATGGGTCAGCAACCTACACCAAGCAATTTCCAATGACACGCAGTCGCAAATGACATCACGAAATCCGAACCAATAACTACTACAACGCAAAGACGATATTTAGCTGTTTCAATTTTAATATATACTAAAGTATATTATAGAACAGGTATATTGAACTTGACTTGTATTAAAATACGTAAGCTGTTGGCACACTGAATGATTTTAAAACCCTAAGTCGGCACCTGGTGTAGACGACCACAACATTGTACAGATTCCGTTTCATTTTTTGTCCATTGCCATGCCTCCTTGAGAAAGTGAGTGGAGATGCCTTCACTACTGTATCGAATTTAGAATTGTCTTCTCTTGTCCGCCAACAAAGTCTAGAGAATGATGTCGAGCTTGGTATTTATATCATATTTATTATGAAAAGAAACAGATTCATTCATTTCAAAAGTGAATATAATACATCAGGCCGATATTTAAACTCGGATCATTAATTTCACCTTGCGCACTAGCAACTATTTCTACTAAAAATCATATATACATAAGGAACGGCAAAGTCACTCATTCTCCCTCTCTCCCTCTGTATATACACCCTTGGGCAAATTAATCGAAACAACTGCTATAGTTTCATTTCTTTCACCATACGATAAGTTTTAGACCCACTGGAATGACAGGGTGTAATCAATTTCTGTTCGTTCTACAGGTTAGTTCATTCGCAGTGGTATGATGAAATTTATTTGGCCTTGAGAAACATTGTGTCATCCGTGAGTGCATCAGTTATTTATCACTCCCAGACACTATTGTCTCGACTGTCGATTAGTTCTCCTACGGCCATTGTCTGCGATGGACGTTACTCCAAGGAAAGGTACAAAAATTGTAACGTTGTACGAACACTAGCAAACCTGACTAGTAAGCAAATCAAAGTACTATAGATTAACCCTTAAACTCTCCTGATTTAAATCCAATCGAGAATGTGTGGCGTATCTTCGTAGAATGGATATACAAAACTGGATCATATTTCATTGGAAAAATATGACAAAAGTAAATAATATTGGAATTATTTGTTTTGTTTCAAGTAATTTGCACAAAATATATATATATATATATATATATATATATATATATATATATATATATATATATATATATGTGTGTGTGTGTGTGTTTGATTGAATGATTCCCAAGGGGTCACCCATTTTCTTAACTTCGGTGATCGTATAACAATTGGTATATATATATATATATATATATATATATATATATATTGTACGGGAGAGAGCAATGGAAGAAAGGCTGATTCTCCCATTTGTATTTCCCCCGTTATGAGCATTATAATTTCCGTGATGTAATAATACCGTAATTCACAGACGGAACGAAATGGCTGAAAGAAAAGGGAAAGACAAACATGCTTTGTTCTAAAAAAGACTTTTATTACACTAAGATATATACAAAACTATGTATACATGTGTCCCACGCGGTAAGAAATATACCATATATATCTACACAGCAAACAAAGCAGATTATAAGAAGAAAGAAAAAGGAATGGTCTTACGTATAATATGGAGATACTCGTGTGTCTGGAAAAGCCATTTTTAGAACGCCAGATTCAAGCGGGCCGTATTCATCTATGTCCCAGGCAGGGACATATTCCACGAAAGGGAAACGGCGTTTACCCAAATTGACGACAGGCACCGAAGTTTCTTTCTATATCTGGGAAAGATATATATTTCCAGAGGGAAACAGCACCTTGGGCTTGTAAGTTGCTATTTGGCATAGCCTAAAAAAAAGCAACCGTTTGGTTTGGTTGCTGCAAAAAAAAAACAAAAAAAAACTGAATGATGTTATGACAACCACGTCACTGTATGAAGTGATGTCACTAAATGGGCGTCACGTGACCCATGTGAGTTATCTCCATCAAAGGGAAATAATCGCCTTCTGTATCCCTACAGCACTCTCTCACTAAACAAAATCCTGACATGAGGAGTCACATTTATTGTGCTTTTTGTTTGAAATGTGGGAACATACTTTATACAAAGGACAATATAAAGAAGAATATGCTTTCACTGTGTATTAAAAAGGTATTAGACGGTTAAAACTGTCCATTCAATAGCACAAAAAGTTCTTCCTGTGTTAGTGTAATGCAATATTTCATGTGAAAAAAAATATGTGCTGCAAAAAAAGGAAAAATTAAGCTATAAAATGTCTGGGAAATAGCATGACGCCTAGATATGGTCACAGTTTACTTTGTAAATCTGCAGTTACTGGAGATGGTGTAGTGATTGGTGTGTCTCCATTTAATTATATAGTATCTAGCAAGTCTCATGCATATTTGAAAATTTCCACTTGTTAATTAGTTCTGCAAGAAAACTTCTGAAGCTGTTAGCACTTTTGTTTTTCCTGGTCGTATGTGCATGTGTCTTTAACAGGAAAGCGTCAATGCCACGGAACTTGGTGTCTGCAGGAATTCTTGGGAAAGAACAATCGATTTTTCACTGGCCGCCGATTTACTACGTCAGTAGAAGCGAAGTCAAACCCAACTGCTTGCTTGAAACAATAAAACAATTCAGTCCTGAGACAATAATAATTTAATTTTGTGAAATGGTGACAGTAGAACTCTCCTCACATATGATGTTACGATATAAAAACTGACGAAAAATTCCCGCGTATTATCATATTGCCATTTTTAAATAGCGACTCGTTTCATCTAGAAAACGTTGCGTATGTTTTATCCTTTTATCAGCGTTGCGATGAGCAAGTAATTAACATTTCATATTTGCTTGCTCGTTCATATCGCGTCGTGTTCAAAAGTTAATGGATGATAATATCACATGTCATGGAAATAATATCCCGCCCTGGTCAAGAATATAACAGGAGAGAGCTAGCAAACAATGACTTATGTCATTTACTTTTCTACCATTATGGGAATTTTTGTATCCGTGATATAATAATACCGTACTTCACGAAGAGAATAAAATGGCTGAAAGGAACAGAAATGATAAACATGCTTTGTCCTCAGAGGGACTTTTAAATCACTAAGACATACAGAATATATATATATATATATATATATATATATATATATATATATATATATATATATATATACCAAATTATAGGATTGGAGTATACAGAATAAATTCCAACAATCAACAAATACTATTCTTAAAAGAGTGCTCCATACAGAGTAGAGCAAACATAATTATTTATTCGAAAATTATAACATAAATATGTTATAAAATCACTAAAAAATAACTATTTTGTTTCAACACTTCTGGTGTCTTATCACCATCACTTGATAAGACACCAGAAGTGTTGAAAAAAATGTTTATTGTTGTAATGATTTTATAACATACTTATGTTTTAATTTTCAAATAAATACTCATATATATATATATATATATATATATATATATATATATATATATATATATATATATATATATATATGTTTACGTGCCTTGCGTGGAGAATAATACATGGCATCTATCTACATAGCAAAAGGATAGTGTACGGAGAACCAGAAAGGACAGGTCTTACATATAATATGGAGATACTTCTGTGTCTGGAGAAGGCATGTTTAGTACTCTGGATTCAAATGGACCGGATTCATCTATTATGCCCAAAGCGATGACATCTTCCACAAAGGGAAACGGCGAGTCTTTTTTTTTATATATAAATGAGAATGGTATATTCCGAAAGAAAAACGGCATGCTAGGGGTGACATGTTTAGGCTCAGCTCGGGACATTTGGCTCAGGCTAAAAAGGAAACCGATCTGGTTCCTGTAAACAAACTGAATGACTGTCCACTCTCGTCAATAAGCGGCTGTCACGAGATCCATATGAATTATCACTACTAAAGGGAGACAATCGCCTTCTGTATGCCGCCAACACAAATAAATAACGTTTAAGCAATATATATATATATATATATATATATATATATATATATATATATATATAAGGAATGTATTTTTCATTTATTATTCGGTATATTAACATTTATTGCTTAAACGTTATTTATTTGTGTTGGGGGCATTTCGTTTCATTTTTTGGAAGTGCTAACTGATGATCCGGCGTCCTTTAAAAGGGCTCTGGTGAAATAAATTATTGTAATGGAACCATAAAGTGGTACTTTTTTCTTTAATATATATATATATATATATATATATGGATCTTTCGCTAGTCCAATGGACGTTTGGATTTCGGTGTCGTATTTTTCACCCTCTGTTAAAAAGCATCCCAGATATTTAAACTTCTATATTTGTTTAACGTTCGTAGTACACACCTTATTTCCATATATATATATATATATATATATATATATATATAAATAAATGTGTGTGTGTGTGTGTGTGCGCGCGCGCGTGCATGTGTATTCGCACATCTATCTGTTTATCTATCAATCATATTTTAATTTCTGTGGCTTCATTTCATAAGGTGTCACATTAATATTAGGCTGATTCATGAAAAAGCAAATCATTCTACTTTGGCAAGGCGATGTATGTCTTCATTCGGAAAACTTGCGCCATATTGCTCAAATGGCGACCAACTGGCCACAGAATGTAATTAACAAGTAAATGCAGGTGGCTTCAGACTTTGCTTCTGTTTCGGGAAAGCGATTAGAAAAATTGAAAAAGAAAGAAAGCCCATCTTTCGTTTAACCTCACAACGAAACTTGAATATCACAAATGTCATTAGTAGAGAAATACCATCGGCCCTTGAAAATCAAACTATAATTGATGCCGTGACCTTTTCTGTGTATATAGAACAATCAAAACGAAACGAACTCTAGTTTATTTAAAGGACATTGAAGATAGACATTGATGACCGACAAACAGACGATTTAGCTGCATCTTATAATGTCCATCCAAATTGTGACTTTATTACGAAGCATTTAAAAATTAAGAACGTTAATACATATAGAGTTGGTCAATTCTTTTTGAGGAGACATCATTTAAGTGCTTTAGATTTATCTGACTATTTTTCTTTTCAGATAAATGATAAAATGCACCAAGCTAACTCAGCAAATTAAAAGGTACGCTGTACTCGGTGCTTTCAAGACAGAGGGTAGAAATGTAATGACGTTCGCCACCTAAAAGTTGTACGGTTGTTGTCAAAGTTCGCAAAGAGCTGTGAAGCCACTAAAGATTATTCTACAGCGGTAACCAAACTTAAAACTCCTGCTAAGTGCCATAATACCATCAGAACACTTTAATTTGAACGAAAGGTGCAGTGGATGATGAATTAGAACCCCAGAAAGTGAATAGACAATACAGGTTTTCAAAAAGAAAAAAATGACAGTCGAAATCCACGCGAAGTTGAAATATCAAGAGTCTGGAATGTTTTGGTTTTTCTCTGATGAAGATAAAGTTAAATTGAAGGAATTCAGATGTTTATGTAGAGACGCTAATGACGTTCCAGCGATAGAGATGTCATGCCGTATCACTTCTTTTTATCCAGGGATTAAGTATCAATGCTGCTTTCATATATATATATATATATATATATATATATATATATATAATTCGGAAACAGTACTTTTTCGCTGTATCACAGCTCTTCAGTCCGACTTGACAACCGAATGCGTCAAGTCCGGATCGAAATCCAACGGATTTGCTGTCAGTCAGAGCTTCTACCACTGAGCCATCTTCACTCGACAGAACAGCTAAATTTAGCGTATTGTTTTTACAAACGTAAACAAAGAGTAAGTGCTCCATTCATTTTACAGCAGAGCTCAGCATTTACGCAGGTGACCCTTGTTTTTAGAATTAGCTTGTCGTTCAAAAGTATATATCCGAATGTGATGAGAACGAAAATAATATAAATTCTAACGTTCACAGCATTAATTTAAAAGAGGAGTCAATACCAAGAGTAGAGCCATAATTATTTATTATAAATGTTTACGTACGCACAAAAACAATTACTCACTACAAATATGTATTTTTGTTTCGATGCGTAGGCATCTCGACTGGTGAAAACTAAAAGTCTTATTTCTCGAACAATTATTTTAGAAAAGTATGAAAGATGAACATTGTACATGAGTATATTTACCATATATTAACACATTCAAAAGTTATGTTAATCACATTTTTAAAGATATCCAATATCTTGGCATTGTCTGCCGAAAGAGGGACAATTTTCTACTCATTCACTACCCTCGGTGAAAAAGAATGTTTTCAGTCATATAAATAAGGCAGTAGTTGGATTTTTAATGGATATAATTTGCTGAATATATCATTCATTCATTTATTCAGTTATCGCGTTTTGGGCCGCCTCTGTGGTCACCATTCATCACCATCTCAGAATCGTTGTTTACGGTGTCAGTCAAAGTCAAATAGTACAATGGTTTTCCAGTTCCTTTTCCACCAAGATGCTGAGGTTACCCCGTCCCTCCTCTCAGAAGTTAAAGAGGCAAGACCTACAAGGAAGCAGGTGGTTTGCATTCAGAGTTTTCCTTCTCTTAGACTGGTGTTGGTATATATAGGCCATGCACTGCCAAGACTACATGCCCCACCTCCCTCTGCTTGCGAGCGTAAGGACAAGATTCAACGGGATCCAAAGCCTAAGAATTGCCGTAAATTTGTCAGCATTTACAGCCAATCACCTTCGGGGTTCTACTCCGTCTGAAGTTACTTCTATAGCATTTTCCGTATTTTGGGAGAACCTTTTTGTCTTCCATCAGTATGGCTGATGCTAACCTTTAAAAGAGTAACTAATTAGGATGCAACGGAATCCAGGTCCTAAGAATTGCCATAAATTTGTCAGCGTTTACAGCCCAACACTTTTGGGGTTCCACTTCGGGTTTTCTGTCTGAAAAAATAAAAACTTCCCTAGCCTTTTCCGTATTTTGGATATGACCACAAGGCAGCGTAAATAAATGACTTAATTTTAAAGTCTGGTAAACAACTCTGGTCTATTTAATTGTCTGGGAGAAACGTTTTGCTTTCCATCAGTATGGCTGATGCTAACCTTCATAAGAGTAACTCGAGCAAAAGTGTTCCGCTGACATTAAGTGTAAAGATTATACTGAATCAAATGCTAGGTCGGCTGCTAAGAAAGTTGCTTCACTGTATTGTGCTAGACAATGTTTCTCAGCAGAATCTATCTTACACATTTATAAGTCTACCATTCGTCCATGCACGGAATGTTGCTGTCACATCTGGTCTGCTGCTTCTGTTATATATTATAGATTCTTGTTAATAGAAAGAAGAATCTGCAATACATACTTTCATGGTAATTCTTCTGATGAACTTTCCTGTATGGTACCTAGACAATGAATTGGCGGAACTAGACTGGCGGAAATATCTCTTCATTTTACAGTTGAAATCGCCAAATATAACTAAGTTACCTGCTAACAGTTTATTCTATGGAACGTTTCATTTGTGGAACTCTGGATTCTCAGATCTGATGAGCTTTACTCTTTGATGCCTTGTTTTTATGGATTGCTGGAATGGTCTCATCATTTTACAGCTGAAATGGCTAGATTTAAACGTAAGTTTTATACTTCTATCGGACCTCTGGCTTGAAGGACTCCGGCTTCTTGCTTACCAGTCAAATTTTATCTTTAAAATTTTAAATGCAATGTCAATCGTCATCTTTTGTCTTCCTCTGTTATTGTTCTCCCCACGTTTCACCTTAATAATTTTCTTTTCTTTTTCTCGTATTGTCTCACTCAGTAACCGCTTGTATCTTGGTGGCTTTGTTGACTTGCTCGGGTAACATAGTTTCAAGGGAGTCTATCTGGTTAAGGCATATTTTTAATTTCAAGCATCATTTTTGATAAAGGGTTTTTGTACATTTTCTTCAGTCATCCACCAAAAGTCTGGACTAAAGTAGGACGATAAATAAAGCTTCTTTGTATGAGGAAAACTAAAAAAAATATTCGCGCTCTTGTATAAAGATATGTTATGGTTAAAGTCCGAATAATCTTTTACTTACCGTCGTATTATCATAGGTTTTATTTTATTTCTTCCACACCTTTTGCTTTTCGTAATATGTAACGTTAAAATCTTAATAATATTATCTCAGCTTAACTTAATCTGGCATAAAACCCACTATTTTTGAGCACCGAATTCTGTAACAATATAACTAAAAATCAACGAAAATCAATGGTCAACTTGGGTAGGAAATAGCGTGCGAATTTTAATGTCCCCAAAACGAAACTACTTCTCGCCATTGGTTGATGCTAGACTCCAGGGGATTGTCTCACTGTGCTTCACGTTTTCAAACGAATTAGAAGAAATACATTGAAACAATAGCTGCATCTGTCTCGTACAAGAAGGCTTTTCTTATCACAGTCCATCTTACTTATCTATAAATCTACCATTCGTCCGCGTATTTAGTACTGTTGCCATATCTAGTCTGTTATCACTGCTGTTCATCTCAAGGTTCTCGACAAAATCCAAGGAAGTAATATGCAATATAATCGATCCTGACTTGGCAACTCGACTTCAGTCATTTTCTCACAGACATAATGTGGCTTCCCTCTGTCTTTTCTACAAATATTTTTATAGTAGCTGTCCTGTCGAGCTTTTTAACCTGGTGCCCCGACTACATAAATTTAAGCGCGCTACTTGACTAGCATCTAGGTGCCCCCTTTTATCGTTAAAATAGATAATGTAGCCGCCATTTCTACTCCAACAGGTTCTTTTCTACCAGTTCCCGCCTGTGGAAATCCCTTCTGTTTACTTGCTGCCCTGATAACTGCAATCTTCAAAACAATCAATGCAACGTCAATCGCCAGCTTCTGATGTCTTGATTCTCGTCATTTTTATCTTTACCTCATTCCCCACCTCATACCCATTTTTTCTCTCACCTTCACTCTATGTAACCCCATGCGAACCCGTGGCATTCCCGCCTTGCTTGGGGGGAAATACTTCAAAAACTCTTTTCAGTGTTCGTCTTTATTTTCTTTTTTTTGATATTATCGTCTATTCTATAACGTAAAACCCAATATGAATTTATATATTTATCGGTCACGTAATCTAGTCTCCACTTTTTAATAATGATATATCCCGTAATGGCAACAGGTGGCATTACGCAAATCCAATAAGCGACCATAAGAAAGGAATATATCATCAGTCTACTAAATGAATTGATTTTAGTTCTTTGTTTAATGTTGCTTTCTTTACATATTTTAATTTAATAACCTAAAAAGCAGAATTCTTTCTGGCATGCGGCAAAATAGTTAATTGTATATAGGAAATCGTAGATAATGCAGGTAGAAAATATAAGAACTGTAACTGCAATATTAAATTATGATGTCATCGAAAGTAACCAATTTTTTTGTAAATATGTCTCTCATCGTAGAACACAAAAATGGCTACCGTCGTAAATTCCAGTAAGGTTAACAAGGAAACGTTAACGCATTTTTTGCACCTATATCTAAAATTCTCAAAATATGTGTGCGTGTGTGTTATCGGATGTTGTTTATACGTTTCCAGCTTTCATCCGATTTCGACGAAATTTTTTGTTTGATAGATAATTCGTCAGTGACGGTTTTGAGTCCAAATTCTTGGCGACAATGGCTCTCTCCTACTTCCTATCCATTATAACTCAGCAACATTTTTATATTAAGTATCTGTTCTTGGATATATATCTTTCATAAAAAATTTTAATAAAAATAAATACTTTAAATTATTACAATAATATTATCTATATCTATAATTCTCAAAATGTGTGTGCGTGTATGGATGTATGTGTTCGTATGACCGGATGTTTTTAGGGTTTTCCACAGTTTTCATTCGAACGCTTCTGAAGGCTGAAAAGGATGATGAAAAGAATAAACGGTTGAGGAGAAACGTCTCTTCAGCTGCTGTTGCACGTGAGTCTGAAAGAAGATTGAGAATGCAAAAACGGCCCTTTTCAGGGCCACACCTCACATTCAGATAGTTACCCCCACCATTTGAGGATGTGCCACAGTTGCACCCAATTGTTTTTACTAATATTGATTTTCGGGTGGTCTAATTTTAAACTTAAACAGCTCGAATTGAACGGCAAAAATTCCAAGTATTTCAATACCCGGTCGATGACAGGATATACTGTTTGTATTGTTTATTTTCAGAATTATAAAACATTTAAAATTTTAGTAAAGGGTTCGATTTACAGTATGAACAAAATGATGCTACCTTTTTATTTTCGATATAACGAATATTTAGATGTTTGTCTAACTGCCTAAAGTCGATATCTCCTTGAAGATTTCATTAGCTGAAAAGAAAAGCGGGAAAGATGTTGATTTCAAATGTGCATATTTCTTTGAAGGATGAGGCTACCTCAGATTTGTTGCCACGCTTTCTCCTTCTTTTACTTCCTTTAAGTACCATGTTTCTTCAAAACATGGCGAACATTGATCTCCAAATTTTTCCCATCTTTTGTAACTCTAAGCATTGCCTGTCTACTTTCTATATCTCACAGATCTTGTTCTACTGTCGTTTACAAGAAGGTTTTTTTCCTTCTGCTCCTCGGACCATCAATATTTGTTGTGGTACGATCCACCTAATTTACATAGTGGAGTACCGACCATATAAATATGGGTTGGTACCGGGAAGACGAGTGAGGAAGAAGAGATCCAATCCAGAGACTCTGCACGACTGCGACTAAGTCAACCCATTCTACAGGAACGGTCTTCCCAAGAATATACCAAACTATCTGTAAATATTGTGTACACGTTCTTGTTTCAATACATTTTGTTTAAGTACATTTTGTGTTGTATTATTATTATTCCATGCTTTATTCAAGTTTCAACAATATTATACGTTGTTACAAAACATTTACATTAAACTGTTGTTAAATAGCATTAAATGAGGCGAAACTCTTTCAGCAATACTTAAACGGAAAGCTTTATACAACAGCTTTCTCGGATCAATGGTTAGTAATAGGTTCGGGCGATTGAAACTTAAAAATTACAACATTCAACAACAATAAATGGATAAAAAGGCTAGCACATCTGACTCAAAGAGAAAATAATAACACAATCAAGATATTGATTTCCCTCACTACATCATACAAAAGATTAGGAAGGAAACCCCCATCGGTACTAGGAAGAATAACAACAGTAACTAGTGTTGAGAAACCTTTATTCATGAAAATTGTTTTAAGAAAAAAATTTTAAAAATGTCGACTGGAGGCAAAAGTGGCAGCGCGGTCACTGAATCACGAATGTTTCCTCATATCGAATATTACAATTACTGTGACACAAATATGAAGTAATATTAAGTGAAGAGACTAGGTTAAAGTTAAAGACAGAAAGAAAGGTGTATATATGTATCTATGTGGGTTTCATGCATGCAAATAGAAATATATTTATACAGAGATCTATAAACGGGGAGATAATTGACCAAGGAATGAGATACTACAATAATAAGAAGAAAAGGCAACTGATTGATTCATTTTCTACGGCTTATCAATCCTTTTGCAGAAAATATTTTTAAAAGTCGCCCGATCGGAGGAGTAGATGCGACAGGCCACAATAAACTACAGAAGGTCTCAAAACTGATCGCTGCATTTAAATATTACATTAATATTCAAGCTTACCTTTTAAAAGTTCAACGATAATTCTTTTGCCGCCATTTAATGTAAAGACAATTCGATGTACGTAGGTCCTTACTTTCCGCACAAACAATTATTTTTATTTCATGGACGACTTTCACTGGATTTCCTAATTAATTTCGATTATTCCCAAAGTTATTAAAATTGTTCTCGGACAAAAAAAAAAAAAAAAAAATGTCGCAAAATATTCATGTAAAAATTCGCCGAAAATAACCGCAGTAATGAAAACTTGGAAATCCAAAATGTCAGGATTGCGGGTTCGAATCAGGCCTGGAATTTTTTTTATTTGCTTACAGAGTCGGCCTGATTTCAAAATGGGACGAAATGTTGGGCTACGGCCTCTAGGAGTAAAGTTAAAAAAGTGTGACACACTGATATTCGGATTTATTATATAGATTGTAAGAATTTTTTGGAGATAATAATGATTTAGTAATAAAAATTTGACTAATCTACCCTGGTGGAGAAGAGGTGGAATCATACCTTTCCTAAGGGCATCTGCGCTTAAGTTAATATAACAAACCCAACTAGAACTGGAAATCGGTTCTCTGATGAATAATTTCTAGCCATTATTTATTACAGCACCCGCATATCAAATGTTACTGCCAATGAGGAATGACTTAGGCGTCAATGTTCCTTTGCTTTAAGTAGAGCTATGATTATCCTAATTTTAGATAGAAGTTACTCAGCCCCGGGGATTCCAACCCCGCGGCAGTATCTTCCCGATTCAATTATAGAGGGTAGGTCGGTGTAATACCAATGCCAGAAGGGCCGTGGTCAGTGTAAAAATCAGTTTTTGTCTTGCCCTATATGTATAAGTATGTGTGGCGCTTCCCACGTTAAAACGACCTTGGTGGGTAAATATTCCTGGTATATCCAAGCGGTCACCCATCTAAGTACTTGACGTTGCTTAACTTTGGTAATCATAAAGGAAGCGGTGTTTCAACGTGATATGGCCGTAAGCCCAAAGCAAGTGATAGAGCTACATGAATGCAAGGATTAAAGATGAGTGAATGGACGCGTAAGAGTAAAACATAAAAACCAGGACTGAATATAAATACAGAAGAAAAAAGGAAGGAAAAGAATAAAACTAATGATAGAGAAAATAGAACTAAAAATTCAAAAGAAGAAAGCACACTTAAGAGAGAGAGAGAGAGAGAGAGAGAGAGAGAGAGAGAGAGAGACGGACAGAGAGAAAGAGACAGAGAAAGAGACAGAGAAAGAGAGAGAATGAGAGAGTGAAGGAGAGAGAGAAAGAGAGAGAGAGAAAAAGAGAGAGGAAGAGAGAGATAAAGAGAGACAAACAGACAGAGAAAGAGAGAGAATGAGAGAGTGAAGGAGAGAGAGAAAGACTGAGAGAGAGAGAGAGAGAGACGGACAGACAGAGAGAAAGAGAGACAGACAGAGAGAGAGAAAGAAAGAGAGAGACAAACAGACAGAGAAAGAGAGAGAAGGAGAGAGAGAAGGAGAGAGAGAAGGAGAGAGAGAAAGACTGACAGAGAGAGAGAGAGACGGATAGAGAGAGAGAGAGACAAACAGACAGAGAAAGACAAAGAGAAAGAGAAAGTGAGAGAGTAGGAGAGAGAGAAAGACTGACACAGAGAAAGAGAGAGAGAGAGAGAGAGAGAGAGAGAAGAAAAAGTGAAAAAGCAAGAATTTTGTAGGATAGGCGAATTCAAGAAAAATAGAAAATAAAATGCAAAAGCAAGAAAGTCTCAAGAGATTTCTTTAAGTTTTTTGACAGGCCAAAAAAAAAAAAAAAAAAAAAAAAAGAAAAAAAAGCCTTACTATTGATAGAAGTCGACATCTCAAGCCTATCATTATTTTAAATGAGGAACGGCTTCCGCGAAATGCTTCACCCACCACCTTTTTCATGGAGTTGAAACTTTGTTGTATCTATTCATTATCCCTAGCCCCAGCCCGTGTTAACCCCAAAATGCTTGAGGAAATGAACTCAAATCGTAAATCTTGGCCCGGCGTCTGGTTGAAAACCACTGTGGATGCCAATTGATCTACACAAGATAACACTCAGCTGTATTTTCTTTCCAAATGATAAGACACTCAATTAACCTGAGTCTACCAAACAAAGAAACTGTCAATTACTTTTTATCGGTGGATAAAAAGATCGAAAGAAAGGAAACAATAAAGAATGAGCAGAGAAAAAAGATAAGGTTTGGGGTGGGTGGAAACAGAGCAAACCATTGACACAAGGTGGTTCCAGGTTTACCATTTTGGGCGATATTTGAAAGACTAGCACAACTAAATTTTGAATTGACTTTCGTTTCATGACTGACGGAAGATATGTCATAGCACTGACAAATATGCAACCTAATCATATTCTGCATATAATGTATGAAGAAAAATATACGGAAAAAAAAACAAACAAAAATCCTTATATGCAATTATGCTCTTTTAATGTTAATATAATGTCAACGTCGGACGTTTCGGTCTAATAAACCATCTTCAAGACATATTCATAAAATATAATTAACATTATCAATTCAACATGACAAAGACGATGTACATAAGAACAAGACTTATCCAAACAGATAACTGAAAGTTTTATAAGATCAGCGCTCCTTTTAAACATGGTTACGTTGTTGTCACGTGGGCGACGCTGTGAAATAATATAATATAATGTATCTATGAATTCTGTCTATATTGGGTAGAAGAGGTCTGTACATATGGGGTAGATGAATTATGGATAGAAGAATTATGCATAAATTACGTAGAGGAATTCTATATCCATTGGATATAATACTTTTAGGTAAAACATTTTTAAAACTAAATTGGTTAGAGTAATTTTGAATATATTGGATAGACGAATTCTGGATATGTTGCGTAGAGAAATTCTAGATATATTGGGTAGGAATATTTCGATAACTTGGAGGGAAGAATTCTGGATATATTAGGTTGAAGAATTCTGAATATATTGGTATAAGCATTCTGTCCATATTGGGCAGAAAAAATTCTGGATATGTTGGATATAAGAATTTTGTGTCCATTAGAAAATTTCTGTTTGTTGTTTTTCCTCTTCCCTTTGTGCACCCCAGCAATTTTCTTGGGTCGGAACAAAGGTTCGTAGATTTTTTTTTTATTTTTAAGGAATTTTAAAGACCATGTTTAGATATTACTACAGAGATTTCTTCAACCACATATGTGTCATCTTGGCCCATTAAATTTCGCAATCTTTACGGGAACTTCATGCTTCCTACCTCGCAGAACTTGGCTGCTTTATTGGTTATGGTCAAAGTGGGTTTTATAGGCTTCCAGAGAATGGCAATTTTTCTAATCAAGATAATTTTGCAGGGATCGAAATAAGTTGTAATTGGAAGATATTAGGTCAGCTGAATATACTAGGTGTAGTCGAATATACTCGCCAAGTTTAACCAATCTAAAATGACATAAGATCCAGCGTTTTTTCTAACAAAACCCTTCCGTCTTCCGGGCGGTTTTTATCTATGGCTGCTGTTAATTGGTACAACTGTACTTTTCTGGTTTTAGTGTCCTTATTCATAATACACAATCGCCTTCTACTTGAACTATTTGGTTCATTTTCAGGATTCCTTCCGCTCCATATTGTTGTAAACAATCCATTTCTCATCGTCTGTGATCGTTAATTTAAAAATTGGGTCATTTTCTTACGTCTGAGTAACAGTACAAATGAAAATGCAGTTCATTATATTTTTACCATTAACATGTGCGGCACCTAATTTCGTAGCGATCCACTTAGTCAAATGTTTTCAAATGCCTTACAATGGTCATATAAGTGGAGTAACCTGGATTATTTTTTAATCAAGGTTTCGCGAAACGACGTCATCCTTCCATATCAAAATTTTCACGTTCGATCTTATCAAGCCGCTTACTATGGATCCATTTCTATGAACGGTATTCGTCTTTTTCTTGTGGTACTTGCAGCGTTCTTTATCCGTTCCTGAATTCAAAGAGTATGAAATGACGAAACATAATCTTACTTTTCTCAATTCTCACTCTTAAAGCGGAAAAATTTTAAATTCGCAGTACACACTCAATTCGTACAGAAAGACACGTTAATGTAACACTACAAGAATTATGTCGATTTGCCGTATATTTCATTTACCGCTGAAACAAAATCTCTTATTCAAACGCCACCTATTACAAAGTCAGTGCGGACTTTTGTTACTACATAATATATTTTCTTAAAGCAGACTCCATTACTGTTTGAATTCAGGCTAAAGATCCTGATCATTTAGAGTATAATTTCCAATTTGTTTTTTTTTCGCAAACAGATAACAAGTCTTCGATATAATCTTAGTTTTTCTTGTGAACTTGTAAATTTATAACCGCCATTACAATTATGCAATATACAGTCAAACTCGAGCTATCAAAGTGTTGTCTTATCGGGTTGCATTTTTATTTCATTATTTCTGGTGCCCCTGAATTCTTGCATCATCTAAAAAAGAAAATGAAAATCTTCATTTCCACCCTTAAAAAACAAAACAGCTACAATTACATTTCTTCACGTCATCAGAAAGAAGTCGGAAAACATATTTTGCGGCATTAAATAGAGTTAAAATGAGAATAACATCTGCCCAGCGGAAATCAATTTAAGAAATTTAAAGACCAAAAAAATCAATATTGATAGCAAAGGAGATTTCAAAAGAAAAAAATATTCCGAGATGATGACAGCACTAAATATGTTTTCAGTTTTCAGTAACATATTAACACTTATGCTGCAGAAATCCACTTTGCAATAAACACTTATTTTAACATTTTCTCATGAATAAGAAGCAATTTTGATTCAGTAATTGTACAAAGTAATGCTTAAAACGTTACGAAAATATATTTTATCTGTCGACAAATAATTTCAGACAATTTTTATACAATATGGACATATTACCTATAATATTGACTTGAGCCATTAAACAAACTGTTTTTAGGTTTTAGAAGAGTCATTAAGCCCGTTTTTAATAACTTTGATAAGGGACTTAAGCGTATTGTCTGTAACTTTGAGAAGATACATTAAAATACATTATAACTTTAGGATGAGTTATTAAACATATTGTCTACTAAGTTTTAAATTAACTTTTTCTCATGAGCGGCCCAAGTTAGTTTATATGAAATGTTTAATGGTAAATGTATTATATATTTTAAATCATCTACGAGTAGCGTTAAGTGTTTATTGTTAACGTGTTATTTGTTAAAATGTTTAGTGTTAATGTGTAGTGTTTAGTGTTAATGAGTCAAATAAGAGAAATCGGTAAGGCGTGTTCGAATTCCTGGCGACATCATTATATTCCCTTCCCAACAGATATTCTTTGGAAAGTCAGGAATGCATCTCTTCTTCGCTATAGAGGAGTCGACTGTTGTTCTTGGTTGACAACCACTCTAAGTGAAGCTGTATTCGGAATTTAAAAAAAATTTCAAAATAATATGTAAATATGATGAAGCTTATACTATAAAACCATGCAGACGATTGAGAAGTTTATAATTAATTGTGGCGCGAGCTTGTGTAATCTATGATCCCAACTGAGATCGATGAATTAGGAAGGCCAGTAGATAGGAAAATGTAGTAACAAAAAGCAAAGCTCAAAATTTAATAGTGTTGTTTTTTTTAAGTAACTAATTATAGAAATCTTGATTAAGCATATAGAATCCTACTTTTTTCTGTTAACCTCTGCTACGAAGTGTTGCTGAATTTTCCATTACCTTTATTTGGAAGGGTTTCTACTCGAAGACATTCTGGCTCATAACATTGTTTCACCCTGTCATTGTATTTTCGTTCATTTTATTCATGTGTACGCTTAGTTCTTTGTTTTCGAATTTTCCATGAGTTTTAATGATAAATCACTTAGCCGTGTCTATTCAGCACACCAGGAAGAAAGTTACAGCTTTTTGGTGTAGATTTCTCTCGGTAGTTGTCGCATGAGTGATAATAGACAGGCACGTTGTAGTAGATTTATGCGTGTATAAAGTGAAGAAATAAGCAAATCTTCAACACAGCTCTACAAATTTTATTAAATTTTTATTATTTGAGTATTATTTTTTTTTTTAAATTGAAAGAATTGTATGACAGATTTTCGCGAACAATTTCACACAAAATATTTTCTGTATTTTTACAGTACAACTGAATGGATATCGTTTTATAGGAGAAAAAGAAAATGCGTCGACATGTGTGTGAATGTATGTGACACGGATGACATTGTTTTATCTATGCTTATAAATTTTATTTGTCGGCCGCATGAAATACACGGAAGTTAACTTGCTACTGTTGACGCTCGTAAGCAAACTTAGATCGCATGTGTTTTTTATGTCTCAATATAGCTAAGCATTTTTTGTAATATTATATACTCGAATAAATATACGAAAAATATGAGTAATTAATTGAATGTGAGGATTTTAGTTTTGTATATCAAACACCTTGTCAAAGGTTATTTTGAAAGATTAATTAGCGAAGAAAAATTTCTGGTTTATATAACAAACCATCGGCTCCAAAAATTAGATTTATTATTTTGGTTATTAAATATTTTCCCAATTTTTAAATATTCATTTTAAGGAGGGGAAATATTGTTGATCTTATTCTGAACTGATCCTCAAAAATTGCGTACCTAAGAACAATTTTTTATCATCTGCAATTTCAAAGAATACCGTGCATCTGATATGACGTCGCTGATTGGTTAATTTGTATGATTACAAAAATAATGTGATCCGGTATTGTACAAAAAATGAGTTTCCACTGACAGTTTGTAGTGACTTGTAATTGATTTTCTTCTGTCACCGTTTCTGAACAGATTAGCTTTTATTTTCCCTTTTTTTTTTTTTAGTTTGTATAACTATTTTCGTCTGACCTCATCCGGTTTTAAAATTTTAATGTTATTATTAGTGTATGGATGTTCGTTTCCATCTTCGGGTCCGCATAAATTGTTTTTCCAGATTAGTAAATCATTGCGATTAAGCGTAAGTTTAATCGGTGAACAGCGTAAAGTTGGCTCGATTTCAAAATCCAGCCTAGTCTGTTGCATTTCTTTTCACACAAATTCTGTTGAGAAATGTATGAATCCACATCACCCACCCGATATATAGATTAAATAGCAAAGTAGAGTAGGCTCTCTTGATTTAGTTTGTATCCAGTCGAGTAAAAGAACTATTTTGAATGCAAATGGGGACGAATTACTTACATTTCACCCGTGTTCTATTTATGAGAGGGAACTTAATCTAAGCTTTCGAGAACTTCCAATTTTGTAGAACAAACTCCAATTTGAATGCTTTCATTACAATCTTAAACTCTACAAGTCAAGAGCCAATCACCATCTATCCTCCTTATCGCCATAATTGTCATCTCCTTTTACCTTCCTTTGCGATAATTTCTGTCACATGAATGGTTGTTGAGCCTTGAATTACATGAAATTCAGTAATAAAAAAAAAAAACTCGATCCATTGACAATATGGGATAGTCATGAAATTTAATGTCACGATATATTATTAGGGGACCAAAGTCATTGCTCTTAGGGGGCCGAGTCCGTTGTGTCACTACGTTAGTCTCCCTGGTTACAACTAGCAATTTCAACATTAAAAACTGTGGGACCTAACT
Organism: Acanthosepion pharaonis; assembly: GCA_903632075.3. Lineage (NCBI taxonomy): Eukaryota > Metazoa > Mollusca > Cephalopoda > Sepiida > Sepiidae > Acanthosepion > Acanthosepion pharaonis. Next base: position 644,672 of record CAHIKZ030004411.1, read on the forward strand.
GCCAGTCTTACTGAAAATCATTTCAGACATCTTTTCCGCAGAAGAAATGCTATTTGTAGCATTAAATGGCGTAGCGCATATGCTCTGTATTTCTTATATTGCACGTAGTAGGCGAAAATTTGTTGAGTACTTGGCAGTGAGGGACAAGTAGAAGCGAATGGGATAGATTTTCTTATTCTAGCATTTGCAGAACCACGTTCTTGCGTGGCGAAAGTTATTGTTGTGGTAAACCCTCTTAGAGTATAATGAACTCTTCCTTCTTTCATAAATACAAACTGCGAGAGTCGGACGGGAGCAAAGAGTGTGAAGTGAAGTGGAGTAGGAGACGCAGTGCTAATCTACTTATTACTAACACTATTGTTTTGTATATATCTTCAATATACTTTTTTAACCTACCTTCGTCTTCCGTGTCTTTTTTTCTGGCCCCTAAACAGGCCACAACAGTTATCACCCCTGAATTTTGGAAGAATAAACATCTCTTTGTACCCAAAAATTTTGGCTTCTCGCTGATTCGTTAATTCTCGGGCTAATGAAAAGTTACCGCTGCATCCAGCTTTTCCCATTTTGGGGAACTTGAGCGTGTCAACTGAACCTATGAAATATATGATATAACCTATAACCTATAATATATCGCATAAATCTATGTGACTGTTTTTTTAGACTATATTTTATCTTCTTAATCATTAACCATACCTTATTCTCCTTCATTTTGCACAAGGTATTAGCTAAATAGCAAAGTAGACTGGACTCTATAGCTTTGAGTGGCAACCGGTCACGGTAAAGGGCTAAATGGGATGCAAAATCTTTAATTAGGCCATGGGAAGCCACTGCACTATGAATTCAAAGATAAAAAAAAAGAAAAGGAATCTTTAGAGACCTGTGATCATTTACGTCTTGAACGGAGAAGGCATCTAAAAATAGTTGAATATTGATCACGTTCCTATATCTTTATAAACTGATTCGAAAGCGTAAGTTTTAATTTCATATTTTGGATTCGCTTTCTCCATTATTTTTACATTTCAATATGCGTGACATTTGCTTTCGTTACTACGGCATGTTCTAATTTGTCTACACTGAAGTTTTGTGGCGTATATTATCGGCCTGTCTTCAGTTGAAAACTTAATTTATTTCATCTGTGATAGCAGCTGATATATTTTGTAGTGTTTCACATCTTCTCCATTCGTCAGGTGTTTGAATCTTTCCCTTTCTTTTAGACATTTCTCTTCTTTCAGTAGACATTTTAATTTTTTTTCTTTCGTTCCATCTTCTAGTCTGTTTTATATCTTCGTTCATCTATCTCCATTTTTTAAAGGAACTTTTCAGAATCAACTGACGCAACAGCACAAATTAAATGTTTTCTTTTTATGATGCAGTCTGCTTAAAAATATTGCCTATTGTATTATTTTTTCCATTTCAAGTTGGAATTTTTTCCAATTCATATTGCTCAGAGATTTAAGTGCCTCCTTATCCAGATAGATGCTTTTTCTGATTCAGGTATAAATTTATAGCTTAGAATCTAGGAAGTCTTTTCCCGTTTCAAGGAGTTTTATTTTTACTTTCCGTTTCGACACATACCGTATTTTCCGAAGTACAAAACGCACTTTTTTTTTTTTCTGAAAAATACCCCGAAAAATACTTGTACTTCTTCCAAGACGAATGTAATGCAAAGAACTTCAATGTATCGAGAACTCTGAACCACTGGCATGTCTATTCAAAATAAATACGTAAAAATTCAACTTCCTCTCTACCGAGAGCCGATAGTTTAGGGGAAGAATATCCGACTGATACCAAATCAGTCAGGCTTCGATCCTGGCTAGGTGCAATCGGATGTCTAACCACACTGATGAGCTGTGATACAGTGAAATAGTCTTTCGGTGGTGGATGACGATATATATATATATATATATATATATATACATTTCGTAAAATACATCTGTTTAATTCTTTGACACGCATCATAAGTGATGTTTTTAGCCGAGGTTCATTAGGGGTTTCGGGTCTTTCAACTCTCTCTCAACCGATACTGATCAGGTATCGACTTTTGTGTCATCCGTCAGCTATAATTTTCTCCATTTCTTAAATCATGCACTGCAACTACTCTTGACAATTTATAGTCCAATCACGGATAACTTCCGGTTCACCAAGCCATCTACGCTCTTCCATAAAAAAAACCCAAAAAAACAAAGCAAAGGTAGTAACGGTTTCGATCGGATTTTGTTTCCCCTCACTGAGATAGATACACGCACACACATATATGAATCATATTCTACTTAATCTTATCCTAATTCTATTCATGTTAATCATCCAAGAAAGAAAGAAATTTTGATCCCCCACCCCCGTGTACATTCTCTCTCTCTCTCTAGATATATATATATATATATATTAGGTTGGTGCAAAAATAATGGCGTAATAATGTCGTTTTTCGACGTTACGTCAAAAAACGACATTATTACGTCATTATTTTTGCACCAACCTAATATATATATATATATATATATATATATATATATATACAGTGTAACCCGGATATAAGAGACCCGGATATAAGAGAGATTTTTTCTGGTCCCAAATTAGAGCCTGTGTTAATGTATATAAAATAGACCAAACCCGGATATAAGAAGAAACCCGGATATAAGAGACTTCTTCTCCGGTCCCGACAACTCTCTTATATCCGGGTTACATTGTAATGTATGTATATATATATATATATATATATATATATATATATATATATATATATATATATATATATGTGTATGTATATATATATAGGTAACAATGGTTCGTGGTACTCTAATTCTGTCTCCGAGTCGAGATTCTATGTATTTTTTAGGTCATACCTATAACTTTACATTCCAGTTTCCTCGAAAAAAATAATAATAATAATAATAATAATAATAACAATAATAATAATAATAATAATATCATCCGCATTTTAACTTCATTTCCTTACAGAGAGCCAATCACTTGATCTTTTAAGCCATAACCATCTAGAGGCTTCTACTGCAGCCATTGTTATTTAGCGAATGGCCTTGTTCTTTTCCAAGTCAGTTGCACCTAATTTTGGCGCAGCATCTTACATTGGCACCGCCCAGCAAAGCTACGCCCGGGAAAGAATATTTATTCTGAAAAGACTATGTAAATCATCATGTTTGAATTAACAGCCCTTTTCATCCCAAGGGTCTGTTAATTCTAACATGATGATTTGCATGGTCTTTTCCGAATAAATAATTTTGCCCGGACGTAGCTTAGTCTGTATTATTTTCATTGGGAATTTTTAGCTGGCTACCTATATCTACTATCATTTACCAGTCCGGGGCAGAACGGAGGGGTTTTCTTCTTCTGTAATGTCTTTACATTCTCCCCGCCTCTGACGAAATTCATCATCTTCTTATTTGATTCATATCGGTTTGTTTGGAGACTTCTTGAAACTATTGTTGTAATGGCTTGTAAAACTATTATGGCGCCACCAGTAACGCTCATCACTTAATGCCTTGGGGCAACAGCCCAATACATATTGAAGAGATCATATGTTCTGACATCACGGACAAAGTCGAGACACACGCTTTTACCAGCTGTGGAGGCTTGTCGTAATGGGTAATGTATCATACACTGCCTATACAATGAAGATTGTATTACTGGGGTTAGTATACCAGAGATTCGTAGAAAATAGTGAAAAATTCCAAAATTTTCTTTCAAATAAAGTTATTTTCCCAAGTAAAATTAAAAAAAGACTGTAATCCAAGTATAATACATACACACACACACACACACACACACACACACATATATATATATATATATATATATATATATATACGCGAACATTTAGATAAACAGATATATTTTTAACATTTAAATTAAGTAACGACCAGTCTATACTCAACACCTGACAGTTGTGTTTTTATTAAAACTTCGAGTCATGCTATCGCTGAGGGATAATATGTATATTTATTAATATATATTTAATAGCTCTGTTTTATTACATCGATTACCGTTTTATTAACATCAGCTCTATAAGTGCAATATATATATTTAGATACATATTCGTACATATATATATATGCATCAAATATGTTGTGCAGTTCAATTTATATTGCATGAATCACTCATACAAAAAGTAGATTAGTAAAGTTAATATTATAAATAGCGAAAAACATCTTCGCAAACAAATTTATTAAAGTTGTATTAACCTACGACACTCGATGAATGTTATGATCCTTGTTTTTAATAACTTCACGCTCCATAAGTTTTTATCCGTTAAAAATAACACATTTCTAACAAAAAAATATTTCGATTGGCATTTAATTTTTGTGTCCGCTATTACCTGGATCTACTAAAAAAAAAAAAATAATTTCCATGCCTGAGGATGGCTGAATGTACAGCCGAAAGTGCTAGCAGAACAAAAAAAGACCTTATACAACTTGAAGTTATTAAAAAACAAGGATCATAATTTTCATCGAGTGGTTCGTAGGTTAATGCAACTTTAATAAATTTGTTTGCGAAGATGTTTTTCGCCATTTATAACATTAATTTTACTAATCTACTTTTTTATGAATGATTCATACTATGTATGCATATAAATATATATATATATATATATATGTGCATATATATGTGTATACATGTATATACATATATTCATATATATATACGTATGCATATGTATCTATACACATATTCATATATATATGCATATATACAAATATATATACATATATATATATATGTATGCATATAGGCATATATATACACACATATTCATATACATATGCATACATATATGCATATATATATATATATATATATATATATATACTATATATATATTTTATATATATGTATGCATATATATATATATATATATATGCACGCATTTTATATATATATATATATATATATATATATATATATACGCATTTTCATATATATATATATATATATATATATATATATATATATATATATATATATATACACGACAACGGCCTTCTTCATTACAATATTATTTAACGTTTGATGATTAACCCGGAAAAAACTTACCAATTTCTCTATTTGACATGCCACACTGATGCCATCCTATTATGTGGCCCCGTTGAAATTCGCCAAATTCTTTACTCCTGCGAACGTTCATTGCAAAATATAAGTCAACGGGCTCATGGTAGTAAGGAGTTCCACTAATTTTAAAATAGATAAAATTAGAAAGATGATATATGGTGAATTCAGAAAACAACATAAAAACTATAGTCAATACAAAATTAAAAAGGGTAAACTTCCTCGGCGTAACTCTGGACTTAATGAACAACTTATACCTACCTTATAGAAAACCTAACACTAACACCTTGTACTTACACCCTAAGTCTAACCACCCTCTATCCATAATTAAGCATATACCCTCGTCAATAGAGAAAAGAATCAGCATGAACTCCGCTAATAAAGATATATTCAAACAACAGTAATTTTTATACCACAGCTCTAAAAACAGCAGATACAAAAATGCTAGCATAAATTATAGAATCAATTGTACTAACCAGAAGAAAAAACAGGAAAAGAAAAATCATTTGGTATACCCCTCCGTTCAGCCAAATGGTTAGTATTAATCTAGGACATAAATTCCTAGCTTTAATTGAAAAACAACTTTCCTATAAATAGCAGACTCAGCAAAATCTTTAATAAAAACACCTTAAAATTAAGTTACAGTCGCACTGAAAATCGAGAAAGTATAATAAAAAAAAACTAGTAAAATTCTGGAGAAACACGCATGCCAAAATAGTATTAATAAAAACCATAAACTTAAATCAGACAAAAATAATGAAAAATTATGTGATTGTAGAAACTCTGAAGACTGCCCGTAGGAAAATATATGCCGCGTAAAATCTGTGGTATACCAATGAAATATCTCATCCATTGAGAGTCGAAACACCAGTATAATATATCGGGTCTACGAAAAATGAATTTAAAACCAGTGAGAGACAGCACAAAGGCCCCTTCAACAATATTAGAAATGGAAATCAGACATCGCTATCTAAATATTTTTGGCATTTAAAAAAAATGAATAAAACACCAAAAGTAAAATGGAAGATTATAAATAGAAAAAAGAACTTGTAAAACCTGGGATGCCCCATGCCCTTTATGCCTACCTGACAAACTACACAGTATTAAGTTTCTAAATAATGAAAATTTATTAAACCATAGACATGAGTTAATGGTTTTTTACCGACATAAACAAATTTTCGCATTAAATAATTGTCATAATAAGTAAACAAAAAATTAAATAATAAATACAAATTTTAAAGTCCATAGTCAAGATAAAAGGTTGAAAAAGCCCAACGATATCATAAAAAATAACCCTTTATGAAGTCGTCAAAAAATCAAAAAAACAAATTATAGCTCAATACGACACTTTTGTATACAGAGAACTCTTTTAGAAAAAATAATTTAAAAAATAAATAAATCCACATAGACACTTAGGTGAATCAGACCAGACGATATGTTTAAATGTCATCTTCCGCCTTAATTTAGACACTCCAATCCTAACTTGATTTGACCTCTTACCGAAAGTAACTGAGATATTGATACAAATTATTAACCTTTCCGCCTCTTACTTAAACAATTGCATTAACCATTTCCATAGTAATTTAATTTTAATAGAGATTATGATTATAAAGACACGTAAATTTCAAGATCAGTTATTCCAAAGATTTCGCTTGAAGATGAAACAGAGCTTGGTATTTTAATTCTATTTAATTCTAATAATTATATTGAAGTTTTCAGCTCTTGTTTTTGAAACATGAGAACTCTTATGTAGCGGAGGAATCATATTCTTAAATAAATAATATATATATATATATATATATATATATATATATATATATATATATATATATGTATGGATATATATGTACTCATATTCATATATATGTATGCATATATATATATATATATATATATATATATATATATATATATATATATATATATATATATATATATATACTCATATTCATATATATATGTATTCATATAATCGTAGTCATATATATATATATATATATATATATATATATATATATATATATATATAAAAGGCAGGATGTGTGTGTGTGTGTGTGTGTGTATGTGTGTGTGTGTGTGTGTAACGAATGCACGGCCGCAATTTTCGACGGATTTGCATCAAAATTTATATGCACATGTTCCAAGTTAGCGGAAAGGCCAAGACCGATTCTGCATTTCCCAACTCCCATCGATAGTGTAAATAATCGATTTTTTCATGCTTCTACGGCTGTTTTCATGTAGTTTGAGGCCATCTTGTACTGGCCAGAATGAGAGCCAATAGCTGGCTGCCACGAATAGGCAGTTTCATTCTATTGGCCAGCGTGAGGGCCAACAGCTGACTGACACGAATGTTAACAAGCATGCTAGCATGCAAAACCATCGACAGCTGCATTCGTCACAAGTGGAAAAATTTAAATCTGCATGGCACTTTACTCCAATTGGCTCATTCGCTTGCTTAAACTCAACGTTGATTCTGATTCCGCAGAACTGGGATGGGCGTGTAAAAGTATTTGTTGTTAACATTCTTTTTTCATTCGGTTTTTCCAATTACGAGTCCTTTTTTAAAGCTGATCGTTCTGTGTTCATTTTTTTAGTTCTTTTTTTCGTAACAGATTTAATGTTTAGTATAGAGCGAGATAGGCGAGAAGTAAGGCATGTAGTAACATCAGCACGGCAAAGGGCACTCCTTTTAAAGGCAAAGAAGAGCAAAAAATATTTTAAGTCATGTGATAGCGATTGTTGTATGAGTCAATGATTTTGGAATCAAGCACGGGCAACGCCGGGGCTATGCTGCTAGTATATATATATATATATATATATATATATATATATATATATATATATATATATATATATATATATGGACGATCTAACGTTTTCTAATTTTGACTTAAGCGTTTAAGAAAACTTTGATTAGTAACTTCAATGGCAATATTAGCAGTCCCCTTCTATATAAACATTAGGTATTCATGTTATCAAAATTTGTAAAATTTTTCTATTGACTCAGTATATTAACTGTTATAGCTCTTTCTAGTAAAGATGGGTGTTTCCTTAATAACTTTTTTTTTAAGTACTGATGAACGTCAACATCTTTGTGTCACCATTTTCACATCGAGCTAAATTTGCCTACAATTTTACTTGATGTTGCTGAAAGTCGTTAAGTGATATAGTTTCTGTTATTTGGTACAGTTCTTGATTATGTAGCGCCAGTCTCTGAAGTACGGTAAATGCTGGTCCCTTAGCCTTTTTGTGTAAAAAGAACCTTCATATTTTGTATACTAAAATACTGAAACAGATGCATGCATCCATAATAATCCATTATTCTAAATTTCTATTCTCTACAGCATCTCTTCATAATCTGTCTTTGTTCTGTGACCTTCCGGTTTTTAAATGCACTTTCAAGTTGTTGCCGCCAGCGGTTTGTTGGTTCTTTGTCTATCAATTTATGCAGACAAATATTTTCTTTTGTAAAGACTGATTACTTCTCTTTTATTTCGCTTTGTTTGGCTTCAACGTTATTCCAAGCGTTTGATGTATAGTCAGTAATTTTCTCATTCGCCTGTCCAAAGTCTGCAAGTCATATTTTTTGTCTAAGATGGAAAGGTAATGCTGATGGTAGTAATTAAATAGTTGTGATAATTAGAGAAAGGTTCGTAAAATATCTTGACACAAATATATTTTTTTTGTTGGTGGTGTGATTGTTTGAGAGGACATCATTTAAATAACAAGAAATTAATAGACAAAGTTCTTTAGTATTGATTCTGCGTGAAATGTTTTCTGCGAGCGAATGAGTATATTAGACACACTATAAGAATTTTGGTTTGGCAGTAATATTTTTAAAAATTCTATAACATTTAATTTTCTTTTTAATCTTTTGGAGAAGATAGCTGATCAATTTAAAATTCTTCATTCCGACTGAATATTAGGCCCCCTCCCCTGTCGGGCGATTAAATTTCTACTTTATGTCTTTTCCTTCTCAAGATCCACTTCGAATAATGGTAAGAATTTAGGCGAAACGAAAAAGGCTATAGAATTTGTTTTAACTAAAGATCCCCTCAATACAAAGCCCAACATCCTGGGCATGACGATAAACTACATCCGGCAGCAAAGCCTCTGATCGGGAGGTTTTGAGTAGTGTGTGACCAGCACTTAATTTTTGTTGTTCCCAGTTCCACTCTGACCCTGGCTGGTAGCACCTGTTAGGGTCCCAGCTATAGGAAAATATTTAACCCCAAACTAGCGTCAAAACACCATGAAAGAATAAAAGTAGATGTGAATAGTAAATATACCAGCAATACATTATTTAAAAAAATATTAGCAGCAATGCATTTTTAGAAAAAAATATTACCAGCAATACATTTGACTCTCGATAAAAAAAAGATTTACAAACATGTTAATTAAACCTGATCTTTACACTGATTTCTTACAAAGAATATATATTGTGTTCATACGAATCTGTCCTAAAAATCTTGTCGACATTAAATAACTCATTGAGGTTGATATTCCGTAAAACAAAATGAAAACCAAACAAGGCCCAAGAGTCACTCAAGCTAACGTGTTACTAAATTGGCACTCGAGATTATAGGATAGCAGATGCATAATGATTGGTCTTAGGCTTGAAGTGCTTAAGATTGGACTGGGCGAGGAAACATACACGCGGGAGTTCGCTTCACAACGGTTCATAGGAGGAAGCATTTAGAGTGAGAACACCCTTCCTCTAAATGAATACATTTGGTGCTTAGGGTGTTTTAACCCTGTGGACGTAAGAAGATGGGCCTTGATATTAAAGAATGGAGCTCGTCTGGATATTTGTCGTAGTAATGGTGATAGAGTAGCAATAGGATTAACACGTAGTATGTGTGAAAGAAGTTCTAGAATAGAAGTCATTCACCAGAAGACAACAACAGTGATATTATTGCTAGCGTTTTACTTATTATTTAGAATGTTTCATTTATTTGAATAATGTTTCTATTTTGCAATGGGGTTTGGCTTCTACAACGCCCGTGAACAACTCTGTCGTGGGTTACAGACTAAGAGGCAGAGTTTATGCTGATAGCCGAGAAAGATAACGGTTAACACTAGACTTGAACAGGTTGAGATTATAATGATCGGGAAATCATGCTCTTGGACCCCGTCTTCACAAAGCAGCGGTTTGTGGGAATAAGCTGATCAAGTGGAACTTAGATCTCACCAATGGGATATGAAGGGAACGAGGGTGGTTCACTAAAATGTGCGTCGCATATCGGATCTTTACAGTGACGGTTAGTACTAGTAGAACTGATAAATGTAGTTCGTCTGAGCACTTTCCATGGAATTAGCGATAGAGGAGCGAGAGACTTATGAGGTTTCGTCTGTCAGAAAAAAAGGTTGGACCATGTCAAGACTGGAAAGGGAAGACTAGGTAGCTCCAGCCCATATATGACGACGGTAGTACATTTTTGGCATAATCTGGTAGTAAAGGTAGAGGATAGCAGGGGAGTAAGGTACGTAGTGGGGCGTACAGTGAACAGACCGTTTTTCTTGCATCTTTAACGATTGCTCATATGTACGAGTTCTACTTGAGGTCTGGGTTGAGTTTAAGTCCTAATAGTCGCTTAAGGAATTGGTCTCCGTGAAGGAACATCCGTTTAACCTCATTGGGGGATAGTCTGGGTCTGTGATTTTTAGGCATTGTTTGAAGTAGTTGGATGAATTGTATTTGGACGATTGACTAATTCTTCTTCGAGAGAAAACATATAGGACAACATATTTTTTTAATCATATCGTCTCAAGCAAGGCCGGAGTGCCACAAGCACGCAAGGGGTTACAAAGAGTGAGATCAAGAGTAAAGTAGGGTGTTTGAGGAAAGGATAAAAAGAAGGACGGGGATCAAGATCACGGCATCAAAAGATGTCTATTGACATTACATTTGAATATTTGAAGATTATAGCTATCAGGGAAGCAAGTAAGAGGAAAGGAGTTGCACTGTTGGGAAGTGCGAGAATAGAAGCTGTTGGAGTAGAAGAGACGGTTACATTTAACCGTTTCTACAATGAAAGAGTGGGACCTAGATGCCAACCTAGTAGCATGCTTAAATTCATGCAGTTTGGGAACCAGTGAACGTAGCTCGTCAGAGCAGCTGCCATGAAAATATTTGTAGAAAATACAAAGGGGAGCCACACTGAAATGTAGACGAGGTGCCAGATCAGTACCTAACACATTGCATATTCTTTTCTTTCATACTGGTATCCATTTACAAAAGTGCGTTAGGTAGGTTCGCTAGATGTTGCCTTCTGCTCGGCTTCCTTTTAATATGTCTTGTGTGTGGTTTATTTTCCGAACGTTCTTTCCTAATTATCCACAGTCGATTTATGATTCTAATATAATTATACGTAGCTATGTTTCTATCTCTTTCCTTCTGGCTCACTTGCTTTAAATATATAAGAGGGTCAGAGCCGACCGAACAAACTTGTGTAAATAGATTTTAAAACAGTAACAGTTTTGTTCCTATTTTCCGTAACACTTCCTGAATGCTGACATCTCCCGCACCCTACTGTAGAATCCCATCTCTGATGTCTCAAGATTCCTATTCATCTGTAATTCATTGGTATGCGGAAGCATTGAGAGTTCTTATTTCCAGTCCTCTATATAAACATTTCCTAAATGTTTACATTTTTGAATTCTATGTCTCCAATTTGTTGGTTGGGTTGTTGGTTGTTTTTCTTTAGTGGCATATCAACCTCTACGGGTTTATTACGTGGATAGCGACTCTGACTGCAGAGATCGGGGAGCCGTTCGAATTCCAGTCGGATCCATTACATTCCTCTTTCCTGCTTGGGAAAGGTATAAATCCTCTCCCTGCCTATGTGTCAGTTTTGGATAGCAACCGGTCTAGATGAAAGTAATTCAAAACTGTATGTACCTCTGGCGTAACACATACTATACAGCTAAAGAAAGGATCGTTCGTATTGATTATATGACACCGACTACGGTTGAATGATCTTTTCTTCAGCTCTACTTTTTTTCTAATGATTTTTCTCTTTCTTAATATTTCTTTTTAAAAACTTTTACAAGACATCCTTCATTATTCCAATGTTTCCTTGCAATTCTGCTTAAATTTTTCGTAGTCTGTTATGAGATTTCGTAGATAGTGCTGAAGCCTCTTATTCTTAGCTGATACTCGGACATTTGGCCGACGAACATTTGGCCGACGGACACTTAACCTAATGGACATTTAACCGAAAATGTAGTGGCGTACTTACATGTGTCTGTCACACTCTTTATCATAATGTGCTACATATATTTATATTTATTTACTGTATTAATTTATAATTTTTTATAATTATTTTTATAATTTTTCGTTTATTTTTATAGGCTTTTATTCTATTCTGTATATATATCTTACTTCAAATATTACTGTATGATAATAAGTAATTTGAGAAAAAGCACATTCTACTACAGCAAAAATCTTAACCTTTTACGATATGAAAGATCTTTCAATTTCGCTTTTAATGATCATTATCTTAAAGGGATGAACTAGCTTTTATCTTACTGTTAAATACGACTTTAAAAAACTAGGTGCTATTTTTTACTCAAATACGCTCATACATTTTTTTAAAATACTAATTTCAGTAAACAAATATCGAAATAAGAAAACTTTTAACTTTAAATTTCGATTTATTAATTTAATTCCTTGAAGTTCAGTGGTAATTATTATTCCTATTCTACTTTAAAATAGTGCTAATATCGGTCGCCTTAAAATGTCTTGTTACTAAAACCTCGTCATTTTTCACAAATGTCTGCCGCCAAATGTCGGTTACATCTTAGCTCGCATAGAAGCACATTTCATGTTAACGATTATAAATTCTGGCTACATAAAGTTTAGGGTATTTTTTCTTTTCCCTTCAGCTTGTTACTTGTCTAGGAATTTCCTGAAATTTTTATTGGCTGCCGTCAACACAGTGCCATTTGCTATTTACTTAGACCTTCACATTTCAGTGTAACATAAATATGAAAACATGCAGTCATCTAAATTCTTCCCGATTAGGACGAAGAAAATCATAACTCTGAAGAAAAACTACCTGTCCTTTAAGGTCTTAAAAAGGTTTGTCTTAAAAAAAAAAACTCAAAAAATATGAAAAAGAAACAAACACACAAAAAGTTAAAAATATTAACTACACTTTCCTTTGGGCTCCCAAAACGTGAGAATAACGGTTAAAAACATTGAAGGCAAATATAAAACCTTACGGTTGAGTAAAAAGAAATGAACTGGGTGCCCATAAACATTCGAAACAACAACAAAGAACATTTCCCCAAAAATCAAAATTGCTGATTCCTGTTCCTTTTTTCCAGCGATATGCCCAGGAAAAAAAAATTCCCCAAACACGAGTCCATCATTAACACCTTAAACCAATTACGAATATTTCAATTTTTGACTTCAAAAAAAATTCCATTTAAACTTCATTGTACAACCATAAATTTTTCTTTATTTCGAAGATATTCACGGCATCCATCTAGAAATGAAATGAAAAATCATCTTACCTAAAAGTTTTTCTGTGAAAATTTTATTCATCTGTATAATAAATATTATAAAGTATATATAAAATTTATATAAAAGAAATTGATTAAGAAGTTTACTATATAGTTAAAGTTTTTATTTATTTTAAATAATGTTTTTCCTTTTTTTAATATTTGCTTAAAGTATTTTAAATATAAAATATGTTGTTAATATATCCCGTTGTGAAAAACCTTTTATTTTCAAAGTTTCTATTTATAACATAGCGTTTGAGGAATGTAAAGGTTTCCTGGAAATGTTTACATATTGGAAAATCTATGTCACAGGAATTTGAGGGGTTGGGAGGTTGAGTTTGTTTTTCTAAAGTTGGCATTTGAGACGACACGGTTTTATACTGATTATAAATATTTTAACGCTTTTTATTTCATTTATTTCCAAAGATGATTTAATTTTTGGGATATTAGTTAGTAAAACTATTAATAATTAAAAATATAAATAGCTATAATGATAATGAATATCATAATATTTTCCAATAAATTAAAAAGTAAGTAGATATAACAAATTAAAAATAAATTAACTAAAACCAAAACAATTCCGAGCCATTATCCGTTAGAATGCCCGCACATCCATGAATAATTTCTGATCGGTTGGGAAAAATTTTAAGCGAAAAAACGTTGCCTTTCAGGCGGTATTTATTCCTAGCTCCTGTGGAGACATTGTTTGCCATCATCACAAGAGCTAGAGAGGACTATATTGCGATAGGCATCAATAAAACACTGGAATAACTCAAAACTGATCTTTGAATTTAAGTAGTGAATTAATGTTTAAAAAACCTTTTAAAAGTTCAAATTTTTAATTTACAATTTAAAGACGATTTGATGTACATACATCCTTATTTGCCGTACAGACACTTATTTTAATTTCATGGGTGACAGAACAAGGGACATTTTACAAGATAAAATTAATATAGTCTAAAGATAGGGAAATAGAAATTAAAATTAGTTATACATTCAACATTTGGAGAGAGGAAGAAACATAATAGCTAATTAAGTAAAACCTATATAATGGAATCTACACAAATAAATGCGAAATTGGAGCACAATTCTCGCAAAAAGCTCTTCCCCAGGGCTGTGACCTCTCAGTATAATTTTCCTCAGCTGTGACACTGTTCTTTGTGGGACAGTCCCTGAGCACACCCTGTTCAAAGACAGAGACACAACTGTGAGATAATAAATAGGGTGTTACAAACTACCCGAGAGAGCAATCTACACATTAAAAACTAAGTCTCTGTATTATATATTATCTAAATCTAAGCAATATCACTCTTCAGGTTAAACTAATTTGCATATTAGTTAACTCTCCTTCATTACTGTTTTACTTTTTCTAGAATTCTTTCAAAAATAGTCCTGTTTAGGTAGGTAACTCCACGAGATCGCTAAAAAAGAGCATAGCACGATGAAAAAAGACGCCAAACTTGATGAAAACAAAAAATTATAGTCTAAATGTTTATGTTATTATTAAGAGGGAAGAACAAAGATTATTTTAATTATTTTTTAAAAATTTTCCTTCTTTTTAGAACAATCTGAATTTTCATTTAAAAATCTGTGTTTCTCTTTGTATCACCGAAACTAGTAAAATAACATAGACAATTTTTAGCACATTTTCATTAATTTGGAAAATCTTGCAAAAATAAAAATAATTCTCGGATGTGAATGAAACTTTCAGAAACTATTCGCAGATGATCGGAATTATTATAAATATGTTTTATTTTATTAAAGTTATGGCAGAAATATTTTTTTATATTTATTACCCACACCATAACTAATTTTAGGAAACCTCCAGAAATTCGATCGAGTCCACTTTAGTAATTACAATAGTTAAAAACACAAGGCTTTGAGGAATGCAAATCATGTTTTTTTTTTGGTTTTTAATTGGACACCCCAAACTGAAAATCAGCTCTGAATTGTAACATACAAAACTCAATAAAACAAAGATATTATTTAATTTCAAATGATTTTATTTGCTTTTAGTTGTTTTTATGAATATGAACAATATTTTTTCTGAAAGAAAAAAATTTTTCGATGAAAATGAATTTTTAATACAATTATTTGTTATTCTTTAATTATAATAGATTTTCACGGGATTTAAGTTGTTAAAATAGAAATTAGGTTAAAAGCCGCAACATTTCAGAAAGAGTCAATTAAGGAGATGGGATCTTTTTTTAGCGCGTTGTAAATTGTATCGTTTTGACCTAATCAGAAGACAAGCAGGAATTAAGAAATGAAAATGTTTATAATCCTTGTAATTATAAAGTACGGTAAATGGACCAACGGAATACAATTTAGGAGTTATTTGAGTTAAGACATTGTTCTCTGCTGTTAAGGACCTTTACTTTTGCCAAACACGTGATGGAGACGTTTATTTGATTTTTTTTTCAATTTCAATAAAAGGGAAAGTCACAAGAAATCGTATCATCTTATGAAATTTATATGATCTTATTTTTTATATTGATCTCAGTTATGGCATTTTCCCCCATAAATGAAATATCAAAATCTTTAATAAAATGAATGGAAATAAAAATAACACAGTGTTTTTTAGTAAATGTACATAGAATTATAGTATTTTATTATCACTTCTGATAAAATTTCATAAGAAAGCTACCTATAAATGAATTAGATACATTTCTTTGAAATTTAATCTAATGTCTTAACAGTTTTATTTTAATTTCTTTTATAATATATTTTCCATAAAGCATCGTAAACGTAAAGGTGGAAGCTAAGTACAAAAAAAAAAAAAAGAGAGCGCTGAAAGTTTTCCTTAAAATTAACGAGGTAAATAATTTGTTCAATTAAATGTAAATAATTTAACTTTTCTCCTTCCGTAGAACAAATTATCCTCACGGAATCCGTCAATATGACATTCATCACCTGTTAAATGATGGGAAAGTTTATGACCTGCTTATTTTCAAATAATATCTTTTTTGGCGCAGAAGCAAAGTTAAGCTTGGTTCAAAATATTTTAATTAAACATTATAATTTCTGATTTTCTTAAAATAAGTTTTGAAAAAATGATAATTGATATTTACAAGAATTTCAAATTAAGATTTTCATTTTTTTTGTAAAATGAAAAAAAAAAATGGTTGCAATCTATCCAAGATACTTTTCTCTTAATAATAACATAAACATTTAGACGATAAAATTTTGTTTTCGTCAAGTTTGGCGTCTTTTTCATCAGGCTATGCTCTTTTTAAGCGATCTCGTGGAGGTACTTATGTTTAGGAATATCGTCTTATATAGAGCAGAAAAGTCTTTGAAATTTGCATTTTACTTGGCCTTCAACAAGCTGACATCTATTTGTATAATTTTGCTGAACTATAAGTAGCCAATTTATGAATGAAATGTTAAAATTTTTGTTTCAAAGATTTCAAGTAGTGAATATATCTTACTTAGCGAGCGGGCGAAATCTGCTAGTTGGCAATAAAATCTAAAATGGATCGCACATGTTACTCGAAGAGACAAAATCAAGTAACAATGTGACAAAAATGAATTCGCCTGAAAAAAACAACATTTAGATTGTGTATGACCGAGTTGCAAAAGAAAACGCTCTTCCCTTGCGACCCTCTCCGCTGGGGTCAGGTAATCACAGTAAAATAGGTAGGGACAAATAATAACAACTTGTTTCGTTGTCGGTCAGAAAAGGTAGCGAAGAGATTATTATAACATACCTGTGTCCTCACCACTTCTGCCAATCCAAATAGAGAAGAGAATGAGACGTTGGCGCCTTAATTTTCTCCGATCGACATCGCCATTCCACTCACGTAAGTCTGTTTTTCATTTCCGTCAAATGAAACTGTTAACTATCCACACACCCAAAAAAAAAAAAGGAAAATCTTTTTCAGGAAACTGGATTTTT
Organism: Acanthosepion pharaonis; assembly: GCA_903632075.3. NCBI lineage: Eukaryota > Metazoa > Mollusca > Cephalopoda > Sepiida > Sepiidae > Acanthosepion > Acanthosepion pharaonis. Next base: position 662,133 of record CAHIKZ030004411.1, read on the forward strand.
CTCTTAATTCACCCCAAATAATGCAAACTTACTTATCGCAAATATTAATTCACCGTAAGAAATTATATATTTTAAATCAAAGTTTGCTTGTTGTTTTATTAATTTTGGGGGACTCTTTTGGAATTATGAATTTTAAATGGAAGTTTTTTTTTTAATTATATTTTAAGGAGCCTCGAAATTATAAATTTTACATCACATTTTGTTTTTTTTTATCAAAGTTTCGGCACATTTTTGGAATTATAAATTTTAAATCAAAATTAGTTAAGCTTGCCTCGCAACAACTCCGAATAAAAAATTACCAAAAACCAGTTCTTCATATTTCGTAAGTGCGAATGATATTCCAAGTACTTACTAGTAACTGTTACAAC
>CAHIKZ030004411.1:667500-800000 GCA_903632075.3 Acanthosepion pharaonis
CTGCCTCGTCAGTCATGAAAGATACATGATCGCCTAAGCGTGTATCACGCACGACACTTAACTGACTGACTGAACTAGGCCCTACGTTTTACTCTTGACCTACCTAGATGCAACATTATATTCTCTTGTGTTAGTTTCCTTCTTGTCACTTTTCGTCTGTGTAAATCTTTTCTGTCTTCTCGCTTGCCAGCCACCTGCCATCTTTGAAAATTTAAATCAGCAATCGCCATTACTTATCTGCTTGAACACAGTTATTTTATTGTCCTTGATCCTCACTCAAGTCTTCTCGTTCACACCCAGTAACTCCTTTAGTGACATTATCCCCTTGCTTGTTGTGAAATGGTTAAGAAATATACGAGTAGGTTCCAAAAACTTATCTCCACGGACCATTTCCCAAATCACTATTTCAATGATCAAATATTTGAATAATGTTTTCGGGGCGATTGAACGTTTTTAGTATCTCCTCTGATTGAAAAAGATTAAAATAAAATCACATCTGAATTTTAATGTTCGTTCTCTATCTATGTTTATAATTTCATTTTTGAAATAATTCTTTTGATCCATTGGCATTTTTTTATGTTTCAGTAGCGTTTGCAGGCAAAGACGCGCCTTTAAAAATGCTTTCAAAGATAAATTCTCGGATGATCGATGTAACATAAAACGTTACTTTGCAGCCGGCCATTAAGTAGAATTTTTCTTCAACGATTCTAATCAGATCGGAATATATCTGTGTTGTTAGTTACATGGTACCCCACAAAAGAACAGGAAATTTTAGATTTTCTATATGAGGAAAAAATTAACTAACAGAAAAAAATAACTGTATATTTTACGATATGGATGAGCAAAAAAATTATCCAACATATAATTTTTTTTAACCTTTTGTTGTTCCAGGATGCCGCGTTTATAAAATTTTCAAAGGTGATTGTTCTCTTTAAGAAAGAACATCTAACTTAGACTGAAAAAATGGCAATAAATGTTGACAGATTTCATTAGTTTGAAGACCACATCAAACATTTGTGTTTTGGTGGGTGATCCGCTACTAAATTTCTATCCTTTGCTTTTGTTTCAAATAACTGTAACAAAAATTCCAACAATTAAATAAACTATACCAAATTTCCTGTTTTTTGTAGGTCTCCCTGTAGAAACGTACTTTTTTCTACAGCCAAAATTTTATTATTTCTATTTTTAATGAAATAAAAATGTCGTGTATTTTGTATTTGTTCTATATATTTCGATTGAAAACATTTTGGTTGTATATATAGTACCTCATTAGATGTACACGCAGTTTCCTTCGAAATCAAAGAAATCATGTCTTTTTTCTCAACAAGATGTAATTTATTGTCTCTGTTCAAAAGAAGGTTGCTATGCATTTGAATGGGAATTATTTTTTTCTATTTTAAAACAAACGTTCCACCAAAACATTTGCCACTAAATCAATTTGAAACATTTTTTTCGAGATCATTATTATAGAATCTAAACATCAAAAGTTGCTAAAGAGTTTTATGCATTTCTACTAAGCAATGAAGATACAAGAGCAAAGGTATATTTAAGAGAAAAATGTATTTTTTGAATCGACATCGTTCGTGATTTAAAAGACGTTGCAATTAAAATTAAAATTTAATGACTATGGAATGGATATCCCATTTCAAACTATTCTCATTTTTTTTTTCACATCTTTCCTTTTAGGATATACGCTAACACTTACTACTCTTGCTTGTGGGTCTCTCTTATTGTTACAGTTGAAATATTAACGTGTAACGTTCTATCCTAAATGTTACTTTTTCTCGCTTGTGAAACTATCTTACGGCTTCTTGCTTCTCAGATAACTTTTATCTGATGAGTTTTACTCTTAGGGAACTAGTCTTTATGAATGTAGGCATATTACTGGATTGGCGCTAGGGTTTCATCCTTTTATAGTGGAGATAGCTAGATTTAAACGTAAGTTCTATACTAACAGTGATTTCTATCAGACCTCTGGTTTGTGGGACTCTATTCCGACTTCTTGCTTTTGTTGCATATACTTCATTGGTGGGGGTGCTGGTTATAAGAGTTCCTTCATTACATCATTAGGCGTGGGTGTTTTTGGTTGGTCTCATCTCGTCTGGCCGGTGATCGCTTGTCGTTTTAGTTCACTCCTTTTCTTCTCTTGGTCGGTGTCGTTGGGTTCAGAGACGAAAAAGCATCAACAGAGAGAACTTTTAACTTTTATTTTATTAACCACATCAACGGGTACATCTTCTATCAAGTGAGGGTTGCTACACCCCACAACTATTAGGGAGCCACTTCCAGACACGAAAATCTCACACGTCCGTTTCCTTTGACGTGTAACAATCAACTCTCGAAGGACCATTCTCCATAGGGCTGGGGGATGGTTGCATAAACGCAGTCTAATTCGTCTAGTTAGCATGACGTTCAAACAGCAACTCCCGAAAAACATTAATCAGTAACTCATTCCCACGTTAGGCTCAGCCAATCAAAATCTACTTCCCTATTTTGTCTACCATCTGACCTTAAATATCAGCCTCAGAAGGTCTAAGTCAAAAATACACTGCCACTAAAAAAATAATAGTCTGAAAATATTATTTAACACTTTCAAGTAAACTGTGAAATTCAAAGGTTTAAATGCAATGTCAATCGTTATCTTCTGTCTTCGTAATTTCTGTTCTTCATTAGTGGATTTATTTCTTGGGGTGAAAATTATTAAAAAGAATTTAGCGATCATGACTCTCTATAGATTCCTCCTTATTATTAATACTGCTGTGGCTTCATGGAAAAAGAGCGGACATATTTCCTCTAACCTTTTGTTTTGTTTTTTGTTTTAAATTTAGACCAATAATGGCTGCTAAGAAATGGATGGCGTTATTTCGAAGTGAACGCAATAGTCTAGACCGAAACTTGTATTCCGGCCTCCAGTTTAACATTCAGCACCAGTAACTGTTATCACGCACGCTGAAATCAGTAGCATTTTTAACAAAGCATAGGCGATCAAATATGTTGAATATACATTTCTTCAGAATAAAGTGAAATAATTTCATCTAAAAACAAGTTTGCTCAAATCGTAACACTCCTACTAACCAATAATTTTAGTTATTCTTTTGCTATGGACTTTTTATGTTTATATTTTTATAGCTACTTCTGCTGTTGTTTTTATTGTTATCACAATACAAGTTTTTTTTATTTATTTTTGTAGTTGCTTCATTGCCAAAGGGTCTATTTGGAATTTGCTCTTTGGATGTGACGATTCAATGAACACGTCTTTGATGTAAAGGAAACCAATGGACGAATAATCAAAGAAATCAATCATCAAACCTGTTCGTTAAAGGAGCGTGTGGCTATAAATTAGTCTCTTTCCTGTCTAGAGAGCTGGCTTTTAGCTCTGTTGATAGCGCTACCAAATTCATGCGAAACGAACTGATATTTTTTCTCAGCAATTTTCACAATTTGTTAAACACTGCATAAGATTAACATTTTTCACGTGAACTCTAAAATTAGGGTTTGAGTCGAAAATGTTAATCGTATGCAGTGTTTAAAAATTGGTGAAAATTGCCGCGAAAAGAAAAAAAAATGAAGCACACGTATGAAAAACGGAATGGGTTCGTTGCCAAGTGGTTAGAACCGTAGCGTTCTGACGAGGATATAAGAATCTCGAGTTTGCTATTCTTCAGGGAGGTAACTGATAGATAATATTGGCCTGGAGAGACAATCGCCATATGAGACCTTCATTGGAATTTTTTTAAAATATTCTACTGTAAAATTGAATAAATTAAACGCTACAGTTGTGATCAATAGCTGAGCTAGCCTTAAATGGCATGTCATCGTGACAGAGTTTTTGAAGTTACTGGCTTTGTTCAGCTACTGGGCATGAAATGTTGTTCACTCTCTTCCAGTAGCATTTTGTTTTGTGTTTGTTATCTGTGAAGGCGCTTGAGACAGGAATTAGCTAACCACCATAGATTCCATAGAAAAAGTAATAAATCCGTTAAAATATTCGTGATTAATTCATTATTGTGATGTGACTAATTTTTTAACATATCGATTAGAGATGGTTAATTTTATTTTTAATTTTATGCACGTATGTACTTTTAGACAAACGCATATATTGGATTTACATAAATGCTTGTATATCACTTACGACTGAAAATGACAAAGTTTGTCTATATTTCTGAGATGAGTTATTACGTACATTATTTACATTATTCGGACTATTGTCCTCATCTTTTTCGCCATATTTATCACAACGTTTCGGCCGTTGTACACTCCGGCCTTCTTCAAGTGGTTGGAATGTCTACCCCGGTGAGCGAAAAGGGTTCAGTTCGACATTCCAACCACCTGAAGAAGGCCGGAGTGTATAAATGCCGAAACGTTGTGATAAATATGGCAACAAAGATGAGAACAATAGTCCAAATAATGTAAATAATGAAAATTACAAGGTTAAAATTTAAAACTGTTCTTGCAGACTCTTGTATCCTAAAAGCTTTTTCTAGTTTTAACATTTTTTTTTCCATGATGTATGTATTTAATTTAATATCTGAAGGTCAAGTCGTCAGTCGAGGATTCTATTATAAATTTGAAATTGTGTTGTAGCCTCTTTGTAATAAAGAACCACTAAACATTTCCTTCACTTATTCTTTGTGGTTTTTCACAAGACTGTCTGATAAAAGTTAATTTTAAAAACATATATACGGATTGTTCATGGAGGAAAGCTCATCTTCTCTATGATAACCATTTATAGAAAACAGTATTTATTAAGCTAATCCGACAGGGTTTCGAACCTGTGTTACTCTGGACAGAGGAAGCTGCCGTTACATTTGGCACACTCTGACCGACTAAGCTCTGGCCAACTAAGTTTTTTCTGTTTTTCTCAGTCGGTCAGAGCATGTCGAATGTAACGGCAGCTCCTTCTGCCCAAAGGACGCAAGTTTGAATCCTATTGGTGAGCAGATATTCTTTCGTTAATAGGGTTTCTCGAATATTCAGGCCGGTAGACGAAAATAAATAAATACTCTGTTCAATAAATAAACGGATCGGCTACTCAAATATATGTATCCACTAAAAATAACGTTTAAAATGATACAAAATCTGTCGAATTAATCAAAATCTATTACTTCGTTAGAAAATAACAGAATGTTAAACTACACGAGTCCAAATAATTCATTCATAAAACACACAACTTGCTTTGGAACAGAATCCTTAATAAATATAACATTTTACTCGATTCTGACCATCAGGTTTTTCCTGGCTTGAATTACACACTACATACCGTTTCCTCTATGATTTCAAAAAGTGTTTCTCGGCAACAAAAATCTAGAAATATTGGTACTGTCTATGATTGATCGATTTGAATGTTTAACGGCACACCAACACGTTTATGGGTCATTTAATGCCGAAATTTTTATTTTCTTGGGAACTTTGAAGTAATGAAAATAATTTATATATTATTCTGCTTTCAAAGTTGAATACTTGGTAGATGATACTCAGCTTTTGTGCATATACATGTTTGTGTGGACGTAATTACTAGAGGCGGTGATATGTGTATTTTATGTTGTAGTTTTGTTGAAGTTATATTTTGCAATACATTTTGAATTAAGAACTTGTATATTATATGGCTTAATGGCTTGAAAGTTCTTTTATGTTTGTTTGGTAGAATTTTAAGCAGAAGTCGCTACGACTTTTTAGTATGTGCGTATCGTTGGTAATTTTACTATAGAAATGTATTTGTTTTTACTTTTATAGTGTTTTGTATTTGTTTAGGGGATTTTCTAAATGGCCTTAGATGGGACCCTAACAAGTGCTACCACCCTGTGTCAGGGTTAACCTGGGAACAATAATTAACATGTGGTTCCATGCTCCTCAAAATCTTCCATTTCCCGATCAAAAGCCTTGATGTCGAATATATAATTTCTGTTGACTCTTGAGTAATTTGCTTGCTTAACGGCATATCAACTCTTTGTGGGTCATTTAATGCCGAAATGTAATTTTCTTGGGAACTTTGAAGCAATAGAAATATTTATGTTATCTGCGTTCACAGTTGAATACATGGTAGATGATACAAAGCTTTGGTGCATATACGTGTTTGTGTGGACATAATTACTAGAGGCGGTGATATATGTATTTTATGTTGTAGATCTGTTGAAGTTATATTTTGCAATACATTTTGAATTAAGAACTTGTATATTATATGGCTTAATGGCTTGAAAGTTCTTTTATGTTTGTTTGGTAGAATTTTAAGCAGAAGTCGCTACGACTTTTTAGTATGTGCGTATCGTTGGTAATTTTACTATAGAAATGTATTTGTTTTTACTTTCATAGTGTTTTGTTTTTATTTACGGGATTCTTTAAATGCCCATAGATGGGACCCTAACAGGTGCTACCACCCTGTGTCAGGGTTAACCTGGGAACAGCAATTAAGATGTGGTACCACGCTCCTCAAAATCTCCTCTTTCCCGATCAAAAGCCTTGATGTCGGATATATGATTTCTGTTGACTCTTATTGAGTAATTTGTTTGCTTAACGGCATATCAACTCCTTATGGGTCATTTAATGCTGAAATTTAATTTTCTTGGGATCTTTGAAGTAATAAAAAATATGATATATGTTATTTGCTTTCACAATTGAAAACATGGTAGATGATACTAAGATTTGGTGCATATACATGTTTTTGTGAACATGATTACTAAAGACATTAATATGTATGTTTCCCGATTAGAAGCCTTGCTGCATGATTTAGTTTATCGTCAGACCCACGATGATTCTGTCTATGTAAATTAAACATGAACTATCTGAACATGCCAAGGTTATTTTACTCAATTTCAATTAGGAAAGATTTACTCGAAGTTTCCTTTGGACGTTCATGTTTATTGTTTATTAATGAAATTCTGCAGACTGTAGTAAAGCAAAAGTCTTAGCAAGTCTACCGAGATTTAGCAAGAGAGTTCAAGTGAAAAATCCACTTCTATCGTAAAACACTTTTATAATTTGAACTAGAAAAAGTGTTTCACTATACTCAATTGCTCTTTCGTCATCTGACTGCTTATTAGCTCAATAAAAACTTGCTGTCATTGAAGTTTAAACATCCATTTAGTGGATAGAATCAACACTACTAATGAAAAGCATGCCTTCTTTAATCGTCTCCAATGAATTAAGCAATGGTTAGCTCGCACTGTGAAAGGAGAATCCTTCTACAAGCCAGAACGATGTCCGTAATTAATTACTGTCTGTGTAGGATGTGAAGCGTGTTGTCAAAAAGTAAGTGCTAAACTAGAGCGTAACAATTATTGCGGTGAAACAGTGACACCGATTGAGAGCATTCAGCGAAAAATGGCAGAAAGTGTCCATCAAAGTTTAATTATAAGAGCGTGTGGCTCTTATTTCATCTGAGTCCGACAAAATATGGACGTTTTCCATTTCCTGTCTATTTGGTCTTGATCCATCTTTACAGGCCATTGCAAAGATTTTTAATGGGAGAATAGTTTATTTTCGAAGTGGTTAAAAATCATATTAATAGTTTCTTTGCAAAGAAAACTGGACATTATCTGACCACCGGGATTATATTGGTGGTAATGAGGGACACATTGTGGCGGTGTAATGGTTTTCAAGCTTGTCTCGCTAGAACAATTACGACAGAGCAGTGAGTTCGATCCTCACTGGGTGCCCCCTACATCCAGCCTTGTGCCACATCAAGGCTACGCTTAGAAAATCACTATATTATTGGTAATGAGAGAAAATATAAATTCAATTGTTTTTAATGGTTTATCATCCTTTTGCGGGTTATTTAAAGCCAGAAAATATGTTAAGCGTGTAAGAATGTCTTTGGAGATAATAATGATTTACTGATACAAGTGCTACTAATTAACCCATACGGGAGGGGGGAAGAAGTAGATACATAACGTTTCCAAGATTATTTGCGTGTAAATGAATATAACGAAACTTGACTGGAATTGGAAATCCGTTCTCCGATTTCGAATTCCGTGCCGTTATCCATTACACCACCCGCACATCCAAGCTTGCAGCACCTGGTATTCCTAAGCGGCCATTCAAAATAGATGAACTGTCTGTTGTGATCCATTTCCACCTTAACCGTTATAAAACCGGTTGGTTATTCTTACCACAGTAAGCTTTATGTTGGGACATACTTGTCAGGAAAGCTTAAATCCGCTTTTTGCAACGGCAATTCTTGACCGACTATTTCTTGTCTATGATGACCAGGGTTGACGTTGCTTAACTTTTTTGATCGGATGAGAACGGGTGTTTCAAAGGGATATGAACGTAAACCCGTTATCATTGGCCAGATCTAAGTATAATAGTGACAAGTAATCCGTCATAGAATGTCTGTCTTCCCCCAGGCATTCTGGAGAATAAACATTAAAATAAATTAATAAATACCACGATTGCTGATAAGAAGAGGTCACTCATCTAGGTATTGACAAAGTTCGACGTTGTTTAACTTCGGTAATCATACGGGCATTTCAACGTGATATGGCCGTAAGACGCGGGCATATTATCTTGAATAAATATATCAAATAAAACCGTAGAAGTATATGTTGCTCTTTCAACTTAAAAAGAGGTAACAATTTTTTTCCGACCTAATAGTTTATGTAAACATTTGTAGCTAAGACATTCTAAGGACAGAAGTAGGAATCCTGTTAAAAGTCAATATACCAATACTGTTGGTCAAAGTAGTAAGCACACACTTATAAGATTGTCAGATTGCCACTTTTGTGTTTTCAATAAATCCATATTCTATATCTGTCAGACTAATCTATGTAAATATTTAGAACTTTTTTAAGATTTAAGTGACATTTGGTATTATTTGAAATCATATGTTTATTTGAATAATTATTCTCTTTTTAAATGCCATATATCTTCAGGATACAGGCGATCATGGCTCTCCAAATCTGTTTTTGCCGTAGACTGTACGTTTCCATGATTGTCTTGGATGAATTGATTGATACGATTTTTTATGGCTTATCAGCTCTTTGCCTGTTATTTAAAGCCAGAAAATATTTTTACATTGTAAACATTTTTTTTTAGGTAATAATGATTTTAGTGATACACTCCTACTAATTAACCAATAGCTGGGGTGGGGTGGGAGGATAGAAGTGAATTCATACCTTTCGCAAGAGTATTGACGAGAACTGGAACACGGTTCTCCGCTTAACAAATCTGTTAAACTATTCGCACACCCAAACTTACAGCAACTGGTATTTCCAAGCGGTCACCCGTCGACGTACTGACCAGGCTCGATGTTGCTTAACTCTGGTGATCGTACGAGAACTGGTGTTTCACCGTGATGTGACCTTAAGCTGTCATAGGAAAGATAGCAGAGTGGTTTCCTGTTGCCTTCCCTAACGTTTTGAAATCAGAATTTTCTGCCCTGTTATGGCAAGAACTGTAGTGCAAATTGTACAGCCTCTGCCCGAACTGGAAAACGGATCATCGTTTCCTTTTTTAGCATCTATAACCGTTGCGGTACAAATAAAATCGCATCAAAATTTCTGTAAAAGAAAATCTAATTGATTATATAATTGATTTAATAAAAAGAAATATGGGTTATTAGGGTGAAAAATGTATAGAAAGTGCACTAATTTCTGAATTTTCGAACAAGGGTAATACCGCACAAGTATATGTAAAAGAAAATAAAGTAATAACTCGAAAAGTTCAAATGTGTTAAAAAGGAATAACAATATTTTATATCTGGTTGCTGAATACAGGACTGCGTCTTTTTCCTAAAACGCTAACATGGATTGGTGACACTTTATGTTTGTTAGGCGAGTATTAACATCTTAAGTTGTTTTTTCTTTAAGAAACTGGTTCTTGGTGTATCTTCAGGCGATATTCGTAAAACTTGTTTTGGTGGTGTGAGTCTAAGTCGTTCTTCAAAAATAAATTGTTCTTGGTTAGAAGTTGAGGTCGTGATTGCGTGGGTCTTAAGTCAGCTTTCTGCGAGGCGGGTCTTCTTAACCGAATCCCATCTGGAGTTCATCAATCGAGACTTTTCGCCAGCATCAAGTGGGTGGTCATCTGGCGACTTCGCACCCTGGTGCCAATTATTCGTTCTGATAAAATAATTTTGCTATCATGGCCAGCTCTTGACATGAAACAGGTGCCTTTTCAAAATGATATTTCCGCAGATAGTTAAAGGTTTAATCTTTCCTTCCTTGTACTCTGCGGGTGGTCCAGCGGACATTTTTCGCGGTCAGTGCATGACCTAATTAATATTATCTCTTAGGACTCTGTTCCGTAGGCTACTCGACCAATCTGAAATTTTCATTATCGCCATGGGTATACGGCTGTATTTTATTCGGTGTGTCGTCATAAATCAAATTAAACCCGGCAGAACCGAGATCTTACTTTCTTCGCTAATGAAAATAAAATCTTTACCACTTTTCCTTGTTAGAAAAAAATAACATTGTTCAGTGTCTTTTCGTGATAGATTCTTATCACCTAATTTAATTCTCGCCTTTTTTTTTACTTTTTTCACGCAACTCTAAATAGTGTCACACCAGCCATATATTTTTGAGGAATAATATTACCAGTAATACATTTTTAAAGGAAAATATATTACCTGCAATTACAAGCAGTAAAAATATTGCCGGCATTAAATAAGCCGTTAAGGTTGGTAAACCATAAAACAAAACAAAACGAACAAAAAATATTTAGTCTGAAGATATCCTTTTGAAGGACGAAACGCGTAACATAAACTTTTTATCCAATTTTTTATTCAGTTACCCAGAATTAAACTGGTATGTTATTAGACAACTATTTAATATTTATTCCTTTTATACATAATTTTAGTACATGTTCCGTTTTCTAAAGAAACAGTATTAATTAGTTTTACCAAATTGGATGTTCCCGAAATTTAGTAAAAAATATGCGTTCTCCGACAGGAATCGAACCTACGTTCTATACTGAACCATCAATTGAACTAACGTGCAATACAACTCAGCTAACCCTAACGCTTATCTTTAGCAGATTACTATAGCATGATATTGTTATAGTTCGATTCCTGTCGGAGAACGCATATTTTCTACGAAATTTCTCGAACATTCTGGCCGGTAAATGTAATTAATACTGTTTATTTAAAACACGGAACATTTGCTTAAATAAATTTTATCTATTTAAAATAAAGGATAAACATAAAATATATTAAATTATTGGCGGACTTAATATATTTCACCGTCCTGGGTATGATGATAAATTACATCCGCGTCCAGGGTAAGACGATAAACTACTTCCAACAGCAAGGCCGCTGATCAGGAGGTTTTGAGAAGTGTAGAACCACCTCTTAATTGCTGGTGTTCCCAGGTCCACTCCGACCCGTGGTGGTAGCACCTGTTAGGGTCCCAGCTATGGGCAAAGAGTTAACCCCCGAAACTGAGGTAAAAAGCATTATAAAAGTGTAAAAATAGGTTTTAATACCAGAAATACTTTGTAAAAAAAATATTACCAGAAATAAATTTTTGAAGAAAAAACTATTACCAGCAATACGTTTTTGAAAAAAAATATTATCAGCAATACATTTTTTAAAATAATATTACCAGCAATATATTTTTGAGGAAAAAATATTACCAGAAATTGGTTTTTGACAAAACAAAAATATTACCCGGAAAAAAAAAAGTTGTCGGCATTAAATAATCCATTGAGTTTTATATGCCGTAAAACAAACCAAACCAAACTTTAATATATTTCATAATATAACTATGTTTAAAAAACAACGTAATCCTGATAAATAATATCTAAGAAATTTAAAAAAATATATACTGAACTGCATTTATCGTTTGTAATTTCTTTGTCTGTATAAAACTAATATGTAAATTCTGTCTGAATTTTTGAGATGACGATTTAACATTAAGGCCTGAAAGCACAACAGTCGAAACGTTGCGATAACAAGGACAAAAATGAGGCAAATAGTCAGCATGTAAATAAATCTATAAATCTATTTGAGCACTTTTATTAACACTCTTGTATTAACGGTTCGTTTTTCTTCCAATCAACGTTTTGCTAGTGGTTCATATTATAAGATTCATCCAAATCTGTGGTTTAGTTAACTAAAGCCCCATTTTTTTCCCCTGTGCTTTCTTCATGGTTATTTCCCGACAGCGCAGTATTAGTAACTGGTTTTTGAAAATACCAGAGATACAAACTTTGCAGAACGACTGAACTCCGCCAGAAAGTCAAAAAGAAAGCAGAAGAAAAACCGCATTAATAAAAGATGACCCCCCTCAAGGAAATTTAGGTGAGAAATGATAACAAACGGAAAGAGAAGAAAAGAAAACAGTTTAAAAAAAACAAACAAATAAAACAAGAAAAAAACAAACGAAACTGAGCAGACGATTATCAGAAACAAGTCAAATGAAAAACGAAAGGAAATAAAAAAAAAATAGTTTTTATTTGCTACTGAAAAACGAAACAGTTAAAATTACCCGAAGGAGGGGAAGGAAATTTGTAGCCATAACATTTCAATATTCAATCGACACTGACAATCGCCTCCAGCGGTATACATGAAGAGACATTTTGTTTCATTTCCTCTTAATCTTTGAGGATTTCTTTCATTTTCTCCCACCTCTTTCTTATCCGGCTTTTAAAAATTCTTCTTTTTTGTTACTGTGGTGTCATTATAACAACGATTGTATTCATTATGAATGTTATTTCTTTCAATGTTATTGATTTTCCTGAGCAGTAGTCATATCCATCTTGCGAGAAATGATGTCAATAATTTTCTAATTGTTGGCATGCGTAGTTTCTTTGTTACTATTTTCATTACCTTGGCTATGAAAAAAAAATACCCACAAAAAACGGGGATTTCATTGGTCAAAAATCTTTTTCCTTTTGCATTGGTTCCCCTCAACAAAAAAACAAAAACTATTGGTTAATTATTTACACTGAATAAATTAACACTCTGAAGTTGGCAATAGTTAAAATGTTAATTCTAATTCGTTTTTCAAAATGTCATCTCTCTTCAGGTAAAAGGTGACCATTGCATGACACAGATTCCTTCTTTTTTTTTATCAGTGAACTGCCACGTCTTCTCCATGATATTGATTAGCTAACACACAAAGCGAAAGAGTCAATTCTACCTTGCTCTTTATCCGATAAAGTATAGAAGACATGTCTAATTCCATATTTCTGCATGTTTTTCCCTTCAGGAAAATAACATTGGATCACACACGCTGGAGTTAGTAATGATTAAAACACGTAATACTAACTTTATTTTAAATTCCACATCTCTTCATTGCACAAGTGATCATAACTCTTGATATATACTTTTAATTATTGGTTTCCAGTTGTCTTCGCCACGGATTTTAATTCAGAGTAATCATTCCCCTAGACAGACTACTCGTTAAGTTTATTGAGTCTAGTCTACTCTGATATTTAACCCATAGTTTGGAGAAAATGTATCTACCCTACTATTTAATCAATAGCTGAGCGAGGACTTGCCGACGTTGCTATTTGATCTATATACTTATGTGGAGGATTGGAAAGTGATGTGTTCATGCCTATCGCGATGATAATAGTAGAACAGTGAACACAGCATATTAGACCAGAATTTGATCCTGTCTCGCTGAGTTAGCGAGCTGATAACTGTTGCTTTACACAAACGCCTATTGTTGAGGCCATGAAATACTGACTTGCAAACAGACACACGAATACCCACAACGGCAAACCTCCAGTATATAGTGATTTTCCAAGCGTAGCTTAGATGTGGCACCAGGCCGAAAGTAGGAGACACCCAGTGAGGATCGAACTCACTACTCAGTCGTAATTGTTCTAGCGAGACAAACTTTCTGACCATTACACCGCCTCGAGGTGCCCAAACCTCCAGTATATATACACGTATGGGCAACGCAAATTAATTGACAGTCAATTAAATCTACAATATAAAACATAATGTAAATTTATATATTTGTCGATAAACACAGTTTTATCTCGATTCCTAGTAACAATATACTCAATTGATATATTAACACGAGATATTACTCGATGACGCCATCGAACGCCATAACAACGAAATATTTCATTATTTCATTTTCATTTTCTGGGTTTCATGTTAACTTTCTGGTTACTTTTAATTTCAGTCATTTGAAAAACAGATTTTGTTTTCGTTACATCCGAATGCAGAATTAATTACAGAGATTAAACTTTTAAATTATTTTTGCTAGAAATATAAGGAAGGTAGAATAACAGATATCTTTATCATTTTTTCATCAAATAATTAAATACGTACAAAGAAGAAACAGTATTATAAATATTATGTTTGAACAATTGTTGAACGAACTTTTGGAGTTGACAAGATTTCTTGAGTGCCAAGATGCTTAATGGCAGAATCTAAGAAGACCAGATTTGTGGCATTGAATTGCAATGGTGTCATACAAAACATCCTTTGTGGTGTACGATGGGTGAGACCTAGTTATTCATGGTAAGATGGAAACTGCGGAAAAACAAACATTAGCGCCTTGTTTCCCCGCAACTGAAAACCGTATTATAACACGCATATGCAGCAGTCAGTTATGTGCCAAGCGTGATACACGCTTAAGCGATTATGTATCTTTCGATACATGACTGACGAAGCAGATTTTTTTCCCGCAGTAGGTTGTTATTTCTTTCTGCAGTAGACCAGTTGCCATCCAAGGCTATAGAACTCGGCCTGTCCTGCTATTTATCCATAGTTGGGGGGGAAGGAGAAGATTCATATGGAATTCGAACTCGTCTCTCCGATTCCTCAATCCAAGTCGCTATCCACTATATAAATGGTCATCTCTTTCCATATAACTTTTGAAGTTTTAAGAAATAACGTCGGATTAAGTTCTTAGAGATTACTTTTTTAACGTTTTGGTCACGAAAATAAAGCTGGCGCTATCCATTAATCCATCTTGCCTCCTCACCAGGACTAATTAATTTGTTTTTTTCATCAACCGTTTGCAGGTTATTTAAAGCCAGAAAACATTTTTTGATTGTAATAATTTTTGGAGATAATAATGGATGATAGTAAGGGGTGAAACTCTGACCTAGGAAAGAGGAAAGTGTGGAGGACTTTGACTGCGTATGTACTGCATTGGTACAGCACACACTAAACAAATAGCTGGGCTAACCAATAATTTCCAGCATGTTCTGCTATATAATTGCTTTAATTTGGTAGAAAGTAATTACGTATATATGGTAGTATTAGAGATTTCCTCATGAGGAAACATTTGGTTAAAAAAAAGACATGACTCTGACATTCCAAGATGCTCACTACGAATTGGAGGTACCAAAATGGAACAATTACGAAAATTTAAATATCTGAACATTGCTTCAACAGAAGAGGGAGAATGTTCCACCAAAATTTGAAGGCGTATTTGAACATCTAACAATGCCTGCCGAAATCTAAGCAATGTATATTATTGACCAAGCATATCTCAAAAAATCTTTCCACTTTAAGTTATTTCATTTATTATTCGGTGTAAAAAATTCTTAGGATTGTTCCAAATTAAATTTCCTTAGTAACCGTTAAAAGCTGCTTGGTCTCACACTCTCTGCTGATATGAGAAGGAATAAATACATAGACTCAACAGCTTCATCTAGCGCAAGGAATGTTCGTTCTCTGTGTCGTGCCAGAAAGTTTTTCTCGTCTGGGTCCACTCTTCAAATGTATAAATCAACCACCCGTCCTTGCATGGAATATGGCTGTCATATATGGTTTGGTGCCCACATGGTGTGTCTCGAGGTCCTCGACAAACTCCAGAGACGTGTATGCAATGTGATAAAACCTGATCTGGTATCTAATCTACAGTCTTTTTTCTCACAGACGTGCTGTGGTTTCCCTCTGTCTCTTCTATAAGTATTTTCACGTACGGCAACTGATCTGAAGAGTTGCTTTCTCTGGTTCCCAGACAGCAAGAATTTAAGTGAACTACTAGGTTGTCACTTCGGTCCCACCTTTTCACTGTCGAAACGGTTAAATATAACAGTCTCTTCTACTCAAACAATTTATTCTCTCGCACTTCTCGTCTGTGGAATTCTATTTCTCTTACTTGCTTCCCTGATAATTATAATATAAGTATCGTCTGAGACCTTGATCTTTTTTTCTGTCCTTTTCTTTATCCTTTCCTAAAAAATAAACCCTCTTTACACTCGATCTCGACCCTCTGTAACTCCTTGCGTGATAGTAGCACTCCCGCCTTGCTTGGGGTGAAATGCTTAAAATAAAACAAAACAAAAAAAATATTCTTCTTCTCCACTTATTTAATACATAATTAATGATAAATCCCTGAAAATATGTTTTATACAACCCTTATTGAACGCATGTCTTGATTACTCTTGTATCTGAGGAAGGCTGCAGATCCATCTGGTCGAAATGATCAGTATGAAAATGAAAGGTAAAGTTAAGTGTAAATAGGTTTTATTTCCCAAATACAGCCACGGGTCCGTCGCCAGAGTGTTTTGAGTAGAGGCAGACATTAAGTCGTGTGGTTTGAATGAATAAAGGTGTTTTATGCTGATACATTCAGATTGGAGTGGGGTTGACAGTCAATGGTTACCGGATTCTTTTCTATGATTAAAAAAATTTTTCTTGACCAATATGTACAATGGAGATACGATGGATGGAAGATATGAGAAACGAGAAATTCTTAAGGAAAAGCGGAACAAAAATACAGGTATTTAGAATGAGAATGAAATAGTTCTAATTTCTCGGACGTATAATATGGAAAGGGACATGAAATATAAACACCCTATTTTTACATACTAAACCGTGTGTAATACGCCTGTCAGCCTGTAGATTCGAGACATCCTTGTAAAGTAAATATGTAATGGATCGGAAATAGGTCCCTTTTTATAAAGGAAACCTCCGTTTTATTCAGCATGTTTTACCGCTCAGGTACGAAGGACATACAGTAACCAAGACTTTTTTTACTCGAATTAAGGAAATCACATGCTCTTCACTCGTATTATTTATCTCAAGAGACAATATCTGCTCAGACTGATATTCAAAATATTTCTAAAGAACTAATGGATTTATTTATAATCCGACATTTTTTTAACGTTTAGATTAAAGTTTATTTGGAAAATAAACTGTTAATTCTTTATTTATTTATGCGAGTTTTAACCCGAAGAAAATTCACGGTTTTCCAATTTGAAATTTCTGATGAATCGTAATTCTTCCAGTTAATGATTGAATAAGCTCCTGGCGAGATCTACGACGGGAAAATATCCGTAGAAATTAACCTATCACATCGTTAAATATTTGAGCTTAACAACTTTAAGAAAATATTGCAGTAACAACGATAAATGAGAATGTTGGTCGTTATTTTAAGAAGTAAGGGGATACACATGAAATGATTTGATATTTACATTTTTTCCACTACACAGAAACAGACGTTTAATGCTTCTATCTTGCCTCTTTTCTTTCATTTTCTCACTGACACCAAGTAGAATCTTTATGCTATTTTCTGTCTTCTCACATGATTAAAACGGAATAGTCCATTATTTATTAGGTATTAGCAGCAGACGTTAAACACTGCTATATTTCTTTGAGTCTTTCTTTTTTCAATAAAATCGAGTAGCGTCTCTCATATGTCTTTTTCTTTCCACGTAATAAAAACAGAATAGCCAATTATTTATGAGGTATTGGCAGGACGTAACGGTGGTGCTAACTAAGGAATTGACAAAGGCATTGGCAAGCACAGTTATTATAGATACTATGAACAAAATAAATGTAAATGCTATTTCTGAGAAATCCTCATTAACTCATTACCTTTCTTATACTCATCTTTAACATCTTTCTCTCTATGAAGGTAAAACATTGCAGCGTGAGGTGATGAATATGCCATAAGAAAGTTCAACGCATCCCTCTCTCTCTTTCTCTCTCTCCCCATTTATTTTCGTAGATTATTTCAGAACATCTGCCTACCAGATGTAGAACTGTTACATGCAACTTTGTTGGGATAAACAAAAACGAATGACAATAAAAGACAAGTGTATTTTAACACATTATAAAACAACTTTTATTCATTCACTGCTTGAGAAGAGAAAGGATTATTTGGCATTTAAAACGAGTGTTCAGCTTGCTACCATGTTGAATTCAGAAGTGCCCGGTCCGACTAACGGTCAAGGTAAGTAACTCAGTTGTATTTTGAGTCATTGTCTTTTATAGGGGAAATAAGTTAGCATCACCTAACAAGAACTAAAATATGAACACCAAGGTTCCTATTTGAAGTTTTATGGTCTAGAAATTACTTTCCCAGATATTGTGTTTTTCAATAACTTTTATATAAATAGTTCTGCATTTTATATATTCCGCATACTTGATGTAAATGAGATCTTCTTGTAGTTTCTAACAAGTAATTTGATAAAAACAAGACGATATCAACATTGATATAAGTAAGATTTTCCATAGCAAAATTCTATTATGGACTCTACAAAACTGTGACAACATCAGTAGTAGGTAATTATCAATGAGTTGGGCAATGATTCAATCTTGATATTTGTTTTGGTATTGATTCGTTTTCTAGTGCTTATCAACAATTTTGATTTATTGGTACAAGTAATAAAGTGTGGTCTTCCCTTGTTTTGTTACTCTCCTCTTTGAGAGAGATATTTCTGTTTACTGGGACTATAAAATGACACTATACGCGAACCTTGTATTCTCAGTTGACTAATTTCGTTTAAAGCCTGCGGCTGTGTAGTTTTGTCATTACAAGTCTTACTAGTTAACCCTTAGTAGAGAATGGGAAGATGCATAAGTTTCTCAAAGGTATTTGCCCGCAATTGAATATAATGAAAACAACATGAATTTCGATTCGGATCTGCAATTAACCATTCTAAAATATCATCCACTGCCCATCCAAGAACATCCACGTTTACAGCAGCAGGTATTCACATTAAGTTACCTCAATAAAAACAAACTAAACCAAATTCTTTAAGAATTCAGCGGTCGATTTGGCACTGTATTTACATTATAAACTGAACCACAGATAAATGATTAAAAATCAATATTTTTCAAATAAATGTTCTCGCTTAAGGAAGCTGAAATGAATGTTCACTATTTACATTATTCGGACCATTGTCCTCATCTTTGCTGTCATACTTATAACAACGTTTCGGGCATTGTAAACTCCGGCCTTATTCAGGTAGTTGGAATGTCGAACTGAACCCTTTATTTCGCTCGCTGGGTAGACTGTTCTAGTTCCACGTGTCATGTCTAATAGCTGTCAGTTATCAGTTATCTCCTGTTAATTTACCTCTCCAAGTTCTCCACTGCCTTAACCAGGTGTTGAACTCACAAGTCTTTGAGTCCTGTCACTGAATTTAACCATTGTGCCAAGTGTCCTTAAGAACATCGGTGTATGAATTTCTGGGACTTATAAAATTAATATCTTCAGTAACCATTTTTACCTGTGCTCATATTGCAATTTTTGCTGTTATCATTGCATGTTTTTTTTTAACAGAACTCATATTGCAATTTTCGTTGTTATTATTGCTTTTCTCTGGCACTCTTTATTACTGGTTCCCCACACACCTGTTGAGCTTGTTTAGACCTGCTAAGGGACACCCTTCGCCCGCATGTTGAAGCACGCAAGACTTCCTACCACGTGAAACGACACCATCAGGACGGTTGACAATCTTTAAATTCATGAATTAATAAATAATTAATTAAATTTTAAAATTATTCTATAAGTATAAATTTCATTTAGCGAAACACCAAATTCCACCATTATTACGAGTTATTTTATTGAAAGATTCTAAAACTTTCCTTATCCACATAATAATATAATACAACATTTAGCTTGAAACTTGGTATAAAACGTGATATTTTGTTTTTCACGGATTTTTACATCAGCCATAGATTGAGTTGATGCTGAATAGATGGAAATAGAAGAAAATGATACTAAATCGTAATAAAAAAAAGAAGGAAAAAAAAAGAAAGACTAATTGGCTAATTGATAAACCTGGTCTTAGTTGGCGCAGGAGTGGGACCCATTCATGGACAAAAGGAGTGGTATATAGAGAATGCTTTACTATTTGTCTTTTTCACCACTTCCGGTTAAGTGTGCACGGAAAATAACATTGCAATTGAATCAGTGATCCTTGCAAAGAATGTCCATCGTATGACACTTGACAACATTATTCATTACTGTGTGAAATATATTTCCACAAATGCCTTCGTTTCTAGCGGAAAAGCACGCCTTTGACGAAAATAATTGATTCGATTATGACATGCATAAACTAGATCAAGAACTGCTAGCAAAAATATTGTGAGAAAATGCATTTGAAATATTATATAAAACATTTCTTTTATATACCGAACAAAGAGGTCGGATTTTCAAGAATAGAAAAATGTTACCAAGAGAAGAAAACATAGATTATCTATCTATCTATCTATCTATCTATCTATCTATCTATCTATCTATCTACCCGAGTAATTTAATTTTCACATCACTCTGTTTTGGCATTGCAATTGTTGTCATATATCGAAGTTAAAACTGCTTGTGTCAAAATAATTTTAGTCCCGTACCCCGTCTGAAGAAATCGAGTATTTGGTCTCAGTATGGTCATATATCTCCATATCGCCCGGTTCATACTGCTTCTGTCTTTTTAAGGCGAATACAGGTTTATTCTTTGCTTTCCGTTTAGGATTGGGTTTTCGGTTTCATGACCATATCTTTCTCTTTCTCATTCTCATACACTACCATTAGCTCCCTCTGTCTTAGTTAAATTATTACCTTGGCGCAAATTGCTTATATATATATATATATATATATATATATATATATATATATATATATATATATATTATTGTGTGTGTATTTAGGCAGCATTTTTTATTGATGCATGTTTCATTAAATAATATAGTAAATTCTTTTCATAAGATGTTAATAACATTATTTATTTTATATATAAATTCTAAGCTTTCGGCTTACATAAACCATTGTCAAAGCTGATAATTACATTACAATATATTAAGCAATACACGGACAAAACAGTGATGATAGTCTGTTTCTGTTTACATAGAAGAGTTCCAAGCAACATGCCTGGCTGCATACACTATTCCGGAAAATCCTTGTTGAAAACACAACTATACTTAAACATGAAAACAATAAACAAAAACTAAAAATTGTTGAAGCTATATACAAAAAACAGTTGAAACCTAACCTGAACAAAATAAACAAAGAAATTTCCACAAATATTCGTAAATGCCTATAATTGTTACGAGAAGCCATTAGTTTATACCAACGGCTTGTGTGACGTCATGAGCTGCGGTGCAATTATCGCTTCCAGCGTCTTATATGCACGTGTTTGTCGTTGCTTGGAAATCTTCCATGTAAATAGAAACAGACTATTATCACTGTTTTGTCCGTGTATTGCTTAACAAATATTGTAATGTAATTGTCGTCTTTGCTAATGGCTTATGTACGCCGAAAGCTTAGGATTAAAAAATATGTATCAATATTGTGATTTTCTTTCTTCGTTTAATGATAATGTTATTACACTTATCAGACGATATGAAACGAATTTACATAAAATAAATAGACAACACCTGTCTATATTATTTAATGAAACATGCATCAATATATATATATATATATATATATATATATATATATATATATATATGGTGGACTCTCCCGTCGTATTCGACGTATGAGGGTCAAGCAACTCAGTTCCTAGGAAGCGATAGCCAGTCACCAGCACATCTGATTTTATTACAGTGGCGAATACTTTGTGCAGAATATTTCGCATCTTTTGAAGGGACAAATACAGAAACCTGGTGCACTACGTGGGACAAGGTCCCCAAACGACCCTCCGCAGGTTTTGAATTAGGGTTGTCCTCCTAGACCATATAACATCCAAGGCTATAGAAACCAGTCTATTCAGCTATTTAAAAATAGCTGGAGGGAGAAGAAGTGGATTGATATCTTTTCCAAGGGTATTTAGCACGTAAGTGAATGCAATGGATTTGATTGGAAATCGAATTCGGCTCACCAATTCGTCAATCGAAGCCGCTATTCACTATATAAATGGTCATCTCTTTCCATATAATGTCTCAAGTTTTAAGAAATAACGTCGGATTATGTCCTTAGAGATTACTCTGTTAACGTTTAGGTCACGAAAATAAAGTTGGCGGATAAAGAAGAATCCGAACAATTTCTGGAATGGGGTAATTGAACTTTGTGGTTTATTGGTCTAAAACAAGACGGGCTTAAGGTGCTTTCCCTGATAAAAGAAAATAAGCTTTTAACCTCACAGAGAGTCCTATTTTTTTCATTAAAATTCTCGAATACTCACGTCACTAGACATATATTTATGCTGGTTAAGAAACTGGGAGATATAATTTCGTCATTGCATATAGTTTACTGTCCATGTTATTCTCCAGGAAGGTTCATGGTATTGCAAATATCTATCTATCTATCTATCTATCTATCTAAGTCTAAGTATCTATCTATCTATCTATCTATCTATCTATCTATCTATCTATCTATCTATCTCAGTCTATTCATATCTATCTATCTATCTATCTATCTATCTATCTATCTATCTATCTAAGTCTATTCCTATCTATCTATCTATCTATCTATCTATCTATCTATCTATTTAGTTGTGTCAGATACTTAAAAGATCCCCAAATCAATAACAGATATATTTATTCTCGTATTCCGATTAATCTTTCTTTACATTTTCATGTCTGATGAGAGCAACGACGACATACAAACACTATCCATGTAAATGGGCGGCTGGTGTAAGGGATAGCGTGGTGTAATGGAGAACCGAGTTCGAATTCTGCTCAGGTCCGTTATATTAACCAACGCGAAATTAACATTGACAAATATATGAATCCATCTCCTTGGAGTAGTTATGAGATAAATAGTAGGATTTGTTTCACTTATTCTCTAAAAATAGTTAATGTAATATATATTAGCAAAAAAAAAAAAAAAAAAAAAGAAAAGAAAAAAAAGGAATTATCCTTACACTCTAAAATATATTTTGACTCTAAATAACCCACAAAGTTGTTGATGAGCCTTAAAAAAACAATCAAACCACACACGGGCGCGCGCACGCACACTTACATACCCCCCCCCAAAAAAAAACAAAAAACAAAAAAAAAACACTGTTTTAACTTAAAAGCGAGATCTCTTCATGTAAATGTCATTTTCTCATTTCATATCACTAAACGCCTTTTCTATCGCCAATTATTATTGCCATTGTTCTCGTAAATTTGACAGGCGTGTGTCTCTAGAGTTTCCATCTGTGAAAACGCAGTTCCTTTCTTTTCCTTGTTCGACAGCTGCTTCTTCAATTCTCTGTCAGGAACAAAACTCAATACTTCCAAATATACAGGGGAAGCGAAGAGAGTCAAAATATTGAATACATTCTTGTTATTCGATCGGATGAAATTTCTAACTCACGGAAAGGATATTGGGATCGAGTAGCCAATTAACATGAAATTGGTGAAGTGGAATAGGAGAAAACAAAAAACAAAATAAAACAAAACGGGGAGTGGGGGCGGCAAACTATCGGGTGGAACGTTCGGAACGATGACACTGAATTTCGGTGGGCAGAAATAAATATCGAAAGGAGACCATTTCATTGAGACTGCACGAAATCCATCTCAGCCATTAGCGTTAGAGGCGCATAAATACGTCGTCCGTTATCGAATGCAAGTTGATATACAACTAAATAGGCATCCACAATGGAACGCTCAAGGAATGATGTCAGAAAATAAATTGCTGCTTTAAAGTAGATGTCGGAAGGGAAGTACGCTTTCCAACGCTACTCTTACACACACACACACACACACACACACACGCGCACGCGCGCACATACACATACACACAGACAGACAGACAGACAGACAGGCACAAGCATAAACACAACGATACACACACATAGACACACAGAGAGGCAATCAAAGAGACACAGAGACACTCACTGGGACACAGACACAAACACACATAAACACACAAAAACATACACACAAGCACACACATAGACAGAGAGAGTCACAGAGACAAAGCAACACACACACAAACACGCATAATCATGCAAAAACACACACACAAACACACACATAAACACAAAGAGACAGAGAGACACACAAAGCGACAAGACACACACAGATAGACACGGAGATACACACAGAAATATGCAGACATACACACAATACACAGACGCACATACACACACAGACACAGATAGAGACACAGAGAAGCCCACACAGACACACAGACACAAAGACGCACGGATCGACACACATATACAGACGCACAAACAAACACACACACACACACATATACACACACACACACATAGACACAGACATTTACTTGAAGAACAGAGCAGTAAATCGTAGAGATATTTAAAGCAACCATTCCATATCTACGCTTCTGAAATCTGTCGATATTTGTTGGCATAATAATCATACATGTAGACGTATGACGATACATCAACAAAAAGAATATATATATATATATATATTAAAAAGAAAGGAAGCAAAGCCACTAAGGTACAGGGTGGTTACTGGGTGTGGTAGAATTAAAAAATAGGAACATTACTAAGGAGGCGAACAACATATGAGTAATAAGGAAGGTAGTTGATAGCGATTGAGATTGCATTTACATTTTTGAATAACAAAGTTGGCTGCAAAGCATAGAACAGGAAGAAAATTTCAAAATCAGAAAGTGCGAGCGAAGAAACTGTTAGCATAGAACTTACATTTATATCCAACCAAATCAAATAAAAAATTGATGAGGCCTCATTGACAGTTTAATTTTGCGCTTAAATTAGAAAAGTCTAGGTACCATACGGAAGATATCCGAACAATTACCATGAAATTATTTATCGGAAAGACACAGGGAAGCAACTTTACAACTACTGGAAAGTAAGGGAAGCCGAGATGTCACGTTAAGTTCTATTATATTGCTGATTTTTCTTTGCATCTTATCAAGAATCTCTAAATAGAATGCGGGAGCACTGGACCATATGTGGTAGCTATATTCTTAAGCGTCGACGAATGGTAAACTTATAGTCTACAACCCAAAAGAATTTATCTAAACTCAACATAAAATTTGTCACAACTGTAACTAAAACAATCAAAGACTTAATCAATAAAACAAAAAAAAAAAAAAAAACAAAAAAAAAAACAAGCAGCCAAATCAGGAAAGAGGAATTTACTCTATCAAGTACACTCATGTGTGAACAATGTGTAGAAAATTATAAATTCCCACAATAATTATATTATTGGAGAATTTAATGCTAATCAGTTATCAAAAAATATTTTTTACCTGTAATTGCTGTGTAAAAAAATGAATGCCCAGTGGGAGGAACATGTATGACAGAAAATGTGGTGTACGAAGCCACGATCTTCACCAAAGAGAATACGAACAAAAAAGCTTTATATTGGAATATCTGCTGGGAATTGGAAGCAGCGCTTTTATAACTATCGCCATTCCTTCATTAATGAATCCCTTAAATACCAAAGAGCACTGTCTAAATACTATTGGAATCTAGTGGAAAATTGCTTCACCTTCTACAGTTGAAATGGAGAATTATCTCTAGGGATTGAACTCCTAGAAATTTTAGAGACAGATGTGACCTCCCCAGTAAGGAGAAAATATTAATAATAATAAAAAAAATGATCCTGAGTAATTACTAAATCACCGCAATGAAATTATCATCAAATGCAGGCACAGACATCGTCTCAAAATAACAAAACTACATCTAATTTGGGAGGCCTATCCATTGAGACTCCGGAATTTTTAATTATCTAGACTTGAAATAACACCTGGTGTCTGTCTATATAGATTTAATTGCTTATGTTATAATGTATATGCGTATAGATATTTGTATCGGACATATGTGTGTTGATATGTGTTCATATAATTGTGTTGACATTTGTAGGTGATTATATGGTATTTATAATTATACACATATGTGTGTATGTGTATGTAAATGTTTATGTATGGGCGTATTTACTTGTTTGTATTTGGATATGTGGATACACACACACACACACACACACACATATATATATATACGTGTTTTGTGTGTATATATATATATGCGTGTATCGCTATCGATATATATGTATATATATATGTGCGGACGTAAATTTGTGTGTGTGCGTGTACGTCTATTTATATGTATGTATATGTGTGTATATAGATGTATATACATGTGTATATGTATGTCTCTGTGTGTATGTATGTACGAGTGTATATATGTCGAAATGAATATATATGTGTGTGTGAGGGTGTGTAGGTATTTGTATATGTGAGTGTGTTTATATGTACATATATGCAGGGATATATATGGTTAAATGGGTTATAACTGATCTAATATTACCGTTTCATTGTTACTCTACCGTTATTCCTCTAATTGGTATTATAATTAGTTTATTATTATTATTATTATTATTATTATTATTATTATTATTATTATTCCTCTCATTGGTTGTTTTTCATGATTATTTTTATTATTATTATTATTACAATATAATAATAATATTATTATTAGATTTAAATTTTGTTTAATTTCGAAATGATGTATTGATATATTGTTTTTATATAATTTTTTAAAATTAAAAAAATAAAATTAAAAAGTTTTTAAAATTTTGTTCTAATTTCGATGTTTTTCGATATTACATTACTTATTTTCGGTACTATTTAAAAATTTTTAGGTTGTTTTAAATTTAAATTTTAAATTTTAAATTATGAATATAAGATTTAAAATTTTAAATTTTAAATTTTAGATTTTGATTATTAATTTTTTACTCTTTAGTTGTTATTAATAATATTAATATCTGTTGTGTGTCGTATATTCACATTGTATTATTCTTCTTTTATCATATTTCACTTGTTGATAGTTTTTAAACGTTAACTGTAAAATATATGAATCTGTTTTTTTGAAATTAACTGCAATATCCCTATATATGTTAATTTATTCTACCTTTTCTTCTTCCACATTTTCTTTCTTATATATTTTCTTCTTTTTCTCTTCGTCTCATTTTCTGTGAGATGACTTATTAAATAGGTCAATATCTGGTCCTGACCCCTCCTCTCTTACTCTTAAGTATTTTAATAAAAGTAGATTTTAAATTATTCGTTTTTGTGTCCCTTCCTTCTTTAATTTCGACCATATCGGTCGTCCTCATCCTCCACCTCTCTCTTTCACCTCACATCAAGTTAAAACTACCTCTGAAAAGTGTATAAAAATAATACGAAAATATAAAGGCATTTTTATGCTCGGAAATGTGAACTGAAGGACCAGGAAAAAAACACCTTTCTGGGGAAAAATATAATCAATGGACCCTTAACGTTGTTTGTTTTCTAATTTTAGTTAAATTAATCCACACACATACACACACACACACACACACACACACATATATATATATGTGTGTGTGTGTGTGTGTGTGTGTGTGTGTGAGTATACATGTATGTATGTCTGTGTGTGTGTAAAATAGTATAGGAACGGTACCATAACACAATCATAATTTCAAGAAAACTTAACCGTATCATCAATTCATGAAAAATTATAAATGTATTTGGAGATTAAAATGTGTGCCAGCTCCATATGATGCCTTAATGTAACAATTGGGAACAATTAATAAACATCGATATATATATATATATATATATATATATATATATATATATAATATATATGAATATAGATAATTTTATGCTCATTTTACGTTTTTGTAACAGAAAAAAAAATGAGCATAAAATTATTTTTCAAATCTATCTATCCATTACCATTATTTGATATATATATATATTATATATATATATATATATATATATATATATATATGTCTATTTTGTCGATGAGAAAAATTCGAAATTAGATTCTTATAATAATAATAATAATAATAATAATAATAACACTACTAGTAATAATAATAATAATAATAGTGATAACGATATAAGTAGTAATAATAATAGTGGTAATAATAATGATTATGATAATCGTAATAGTTATTATTATAATAATAATATTAATTTTAGTGACCTCATTTAACTGATAAAAATCTACGAAAATTCGACTTAATCTATTTTTAAAATAAATTGTCACATACTACGTTTAAGTAGAAATTTAATCATTTTCACTGAATACTGTTTCCACAAAAAATAATCTGCTAACAGCCTACAACCCTAATGGGGGCAGACAACTAAAATAAATTATGGACACGTTAATGCACACACATTGATACATGAATACAAAAATCTAACACGCATCAGGGAAGGAGGGTTGAAGAAGCATAAAATGGCCTAAGGAGATAAGCAAATTGAACATAGAATAGGCTGCACCAGAGATAGTTTCGCCCAAAACAGATCACAGCTACATAACCAAACAATTAACTTGAAAATTGTGAGATATCGAGACTTCCTTGTGGATGTCATGGCGGCAAAACCGTTCTAAATTATCTGTAAAGCCAGCTCTCAGAGATTAATGGAAAAAAAAATGATTTTCACTGTGTGAAGCCTATGGGTTTTAGCGAAGTCAACACTTCTTCGAACCTTGTTGATTGGCGCCTCAGAATCACAAACATAGGCACAAAAAAACAAAAAACACATCTATTGAGGTTCTCGACCACAGCTACAGTTGCAATGGATACGACCTACTTTTTCCTTGAGAAAGGACACACGTGTTTCTGAAAATTCCGATTTCTAAGATTTTACTCATGATTCAATTTTCTGTGATTGCACCAGGTTGCAAATCGTGCATATTGCAAATCATCAGTCAAACTACTCATCAAATATGAATTTTGTTCACTCCGCTGATTTATGCTATGTCTTCCGAGTGTTTATTTATGTATGAAGTTCATTTCTTCTCTGTCGAATAATGGCTTGCGATCCTGACGAGTATCGCCTTGGGGAACAAGAACACAGAAGCGAAAATTTATTGCCGACGTGTTAGGGTCTTTTTTTTTAAGTTGCATTCCACCAGTTCTAACGTTCACCACTAAGACCTTCTATGCCCCGGACTCTTGGACGACCTATCCCTATTTACTTTGTATTCCATTAATAAGAAGGAAGTTCCACTGGGGCAGATTATTAGCAATAATACTACTTTGTGGAAGAAATACCCGGGACGATGATTTCCTGAGCACTACACTCTTTACCTAGAGAAGCCTACAATTATTCGTTATCTTTCACAAATATAACTGCACTTCCAATCTATTATTTTTACCACTCATACAAAAAGCTTCTTAATTAACTCTCTGGCTTGTGTGACTCATTGAATAATGGCTAAAATTTATTTAAAAAAAAACCCCAAAAACCCAAGTTAAGAGAAAAAGATACTTTTATTCCGAATCAGAAAGAGACAGCTAAAATGTTTTGGGGCATATAATGAGGAAAGAAGGTTAGAAGATTTTGAGGCACACACGTCATATCGAAGAAGGGATTACGGACATATAACGTTCTAACACCGTTTCTCGTATGATCACTGAAGTTAAGCAATGTTGTGTTAAGGTCATTACTTATATGATTGACCACTTGGGAATACCAGCTGATTTAAACTTGAATTTAAGATCGGTGTAATAGATAACGGATCGGGGTGGCTAACGGAACACCGAATTCCAATTCCTGTTGGGTTCGTTATATGAATTCACTGCTTCTTCTCCCCCTAGCTATGGGTTAATTAGTAGGACTTGTATCAGTAAATCATTTTTATCGAAAATATTCCACATAGTTGACGCACTTGTGTGAATGGATGTCAGAATAGGAGGTTGAAAATTTGGCAGAGGGACCTGGTTGCAAGGGATATGAGGCTGTGGAGAACCATGATCGCTCACGTCCTGAAAGGATACATGTCATGTAGAAAAAGAAAGTAAAAACAAATCTTGATATCTAATTTGGTAAATTATTTTCTTCATTTCATCAAAATTTCGTGATGGTTAGATTTTACTTGACATAAACATGAGAAAAGAAATTAGTTCCATATAACTGGATGTGTCATTTGAAGACATCAATATTCGTGTTGTGTTTTGTATTTGCATTGATAAACTTACGGCAACTCACGCAGACATATCGGCCCCAAATCTAATGAGCTCTATTATTTTGGATCTTGTCGGATGTGGTCTGGGCAGCGCATGGCGTCCATAAACCATCGCCCACGTTTATCCCCCCCCCTGTAGAGATCACGCCAGTCCATTTACCAATGAACAGGATTTTGACCAAACAGGGTGCTACCATTAACTCGTGAGATAAACAGATGTCTACTACTGCTACTACTACTATCATTATACAAGTGAATATTTTATGATGTGAAACTGTAAGAGGCAAAAAAAAAAAAAAAAATCTTAAGTAAACCATAACTCCTCAACTTGACAAGAAGAAAATCATTTTATAAGCGTTGTACTTAACGAACTACATCTAGATTCAACCGATTTTGAATGGGAATTAAGTTTAAGCGATATAATTTTTCACACATAATTGCCATGACTTAAACAACATGATCCATTACAGAAATAAATACATTTTCACCAATAACACTGAATTATTTATTGCTAACTTTGATCCGTTTTAATGAAACACCCTTATATTTAATCCGTCTTAATGAAACACTTTTTACACACACACACACACACACACACACATATATATATATATATATATGGATAAATTAATATTTGCTTCTCCTCTCCACACTGTATATAAAGTGTGTTCCAGTAATGTTGACCGATTTTAAATGTGAATTAAGTTTAAGCGTCTAATGATATTTTTTCCTTTTCTTTCAGAATTTGGCGGACATTTTGGCAATATTCTTTTTCACACATAATTGCCATGACTTCAACAACATGATCCATTAGAGAAATAAATAAATACATATATATATATATATATATATATATATATATATATATATATATATATAAACACTGATTTATTTAACGGTGATTTTGATCTGTCTTAATGAAACACCCTTAAATATAATCCGTCTTTATGAAACACCCTGTACTTTTCTTTCGATATATTTGATCAAAAAGATTTGTCTAATTTGATAAATAATGTTCCCTGATTGATTAATTCATTACCTGCCTTTTTGAACTTTCATTATTTTAATCCCTTCGTAGGTAAAATTCAGCTTCCCATTTGAGATTTGCTTCTTAATTCGCATAATTATCGAACTATGAAAGCAAAAATCCAATTCTTATTTTTTCTTTTCAAAGTGCATATTCTGCCCGAGGTCACAAGTTAAACATGATTTTGTTTTTCTAAATCTATATTTGATGTATCTTTTCCCGTCGTCTCTGGATTTATTTAAATAATTCTTTGTTCAATCAATAGCCATGATTCCGGAAGAACGTGGACGCACTCATAATTAATATATCAATGACTGCATTGTTTTCTACCGCGAAGTTTTACGTTGCTCTTTTTTTCATATTTAATTCTTTGCTTTTTTGTTATATAATTATAATATATAACAGATTAACAGAGAGTTGAATTTAGTCGGCTCTCCTTGACAAAATTTAAAATATTATTGCTACCTTTTTATCCTTACTTGCTGGTATCTATTTATCCTTACTTTCGGGTATCTTTACATAATTAGATTTATTTATATGACACAAATATATTTCATGCCTTTGCGAAAAAAGTTGTCTCCCCACCCCACATAGAATTAGAAAACTACATGACGTTTATCTAGTATCAGAGAGACAGGAACTGGATTCTAGGACAGACTAGCTCACAATGACCTGGCGCCAGCTCCAATGCCAAAGGACCATCTCCAGAACAAGGGAATAACAGACAAGTTCTGAGGAAGCTATCTGTTCAACGGCGAATACCATCTGGCAAATCACGCTACAGATTCTATTTAGGGGAGAACAATGCATTAGCTTTTCTTATAATAATAATAATAACAACGATAATAATAATAATCATAATAATAATAATAATAATGATCATAATAATCATAATAATAATAATCATAATCATAATAATAATAATAACAATAATAATAATAATAATAATCATCATAGATACTGTTACTGTTTTAACATGCGTCTAAGTCTTTCTTTCCTCGATACACTCCAAAACTGGTGACCACCGACTTATAAATTAACAACAGTACGAACAAATGAAATATTAAGACTTGTAAGTACAACGGGTAAATAATCAACATTGATAGCTGTCAATCTCTGACCATTAATAGTTTTAGAGTTACACCCGTATAACGATATACGGGTGCACCTCTAACATTTTTGATGTTCAGAGATTAGTAGCTGACTTCTCATCCGATCTAGCACTAAGTTCAAAGAAGGGGAAAGGCTGGCTAGTTACATTCAATGCTTCGAAAACTAAATTTGCTACATTCCATCATCGCTGATCTGAACCCGAGCTACCAGCAGTCACGATGAACGGTTGTCCGCTTGTAGCGGCTTCTTGAAAGACTATTGGGCCTTAAACTCATACCTGACCTCAAATGGAAATCATATATACGATCCATCGCTAAAGATGAAGGAAAAATTGTCAAGCCAGGTTAAGATGAGGATGGAGTACTTTGGAATATTTGAGCGAGACCTACCCAGTTATCACTTTCCAGTCTTGATCAAAAAGTCTCTGAGTTCTTTTGGGTGATACATTATTTGAAACCCTTCAATCTCTCTCTCTTTCTTACACAGATGGGGTATGGCAAGTTTCTCATTGCTCTGTTGCTACTTCAATGGAATCTGATAGGAGGAACAACATTTCTTGTTTCTGCTAGTCCTAACCAACACGTCTAAGAACTTTCATACCACTTACATTGTAATAAACCACCCACATTCCCTTCGTATTTTAACGGTGAGAAGCCAGCTTTATTCAAACAGCTTTTTTCCGCGAACCACTGCTTTTTAGAACCGACTCCCAAAAGGATGTTTAACATCTTACCTAGTTCAGGTCTAGGGTTAACAGTTATCTTCCTCTCCTATCCATATAAACTGTCTCTTAATATAATCCTCCATCCTGTGTGGCCCCAGGTTCTTGTACAACTAGAGCTGCACAGTCAAAAACATGAATCGTTTAAACTTAACGGGGGCAGGTTTCAATTTTTTTTTTTAACTCTACAGGTTTCAAATTTTTAAGTAGATAGTGGTGCACAAAAATCATTATTGCCAGATACTAATATAGACAGACGTAACGGAGTCGATTAATTAACTTTACAGACTGTCAATAACTGTCTATATTTCTGAGATGAGATATTGTAATTATTTACAGTATTTACATTGTTCAGAGTGTTACCTCATCTTTATTGTAATATTCACGAGGTTTCGGCCGTTGTACACTCTGGCCCTCTTCAGGATAT
Organism: Acanthosepion pharaonis; assembly: GCA_903632075.3. NCBI lineage: Eukaryota > Metazoa > Mollusca > Cephalopoda > Sepiida > Sepiidae > Acanthosepion > Acanthosepion pharaonis. The sequence goes on from CAHIKZ030004411.1 coordinate 700,765, forward strand.
GTCTATTTTTCTGAGATGTGAATTATTTACTGTATTTACATTGTTCGGACTGTTGTCCTCATCATTATTGTCATATTCACGACGTTTAGGCCACTGTACACTCCGGCCCTCTTCAAGATATGTCTATACCTGAAAATAGATAAGTGGTAAGAAAGTAATTATTTCCAGTATTTACATTGTTCGGATTGTTGGCTTCATCTTTTTTTCCATATTCACGATATTCCGGCCTTCTTCAGGTGATTACAACTTGAGCTGCACAGTAAAAAAAAACATGAAGCATTTAAACTTAACGGGGACCATCATTAGTGATATTTAATGGGTTAAGACTATGTCAACTTACTAACTTGATCAGAATTACTTCCCGTTGTGAGTTTCATATGAAGATATTAATCTTAGACTTTATAGTATATTTTGGGAAAAATGTCCTATTTTGTGAAATATTCGGCGTAAAATTTCCCCGAGTTAGGATTAGTAAAATGAAAACAATAAAATGGATACATATCTTCCTGTTTTTGCCAGTTAAATCTTTGAAAGAATTGTATTTGACTCACATAAAATATTTCTTCATGCAAATTTGTATATATGTTAGAGAATACATTTTTTAACAAACGTGTTACTTAAAATTTCGATATAGTCGCGTGGGCTTTTTTCTTCGTCTTCCCAAAAATTGGCGCCTAGGCTGACGTCACGTCTCTATCCACCTTATTTCCTGTTGGTCCCTTTGCTACACTCTACGTCGAGTTGCTTAAAAAAGTTTGGGGGTGTGGTGACATATTATTTAAAAAGAAACAGTATAAGAGGTTTTTTTTTTATTGAATTCTTCCATTTAATTAAAATAATAATAACAAAATAATATGGACTCTGGGCATAGTTTTCTCCATTCTGACCCGGAGTTGTTCTTAGCTCAAAAGGAAAACGAATTGCAGCAAAAGGAATTATCTGCCAAAATGAGAAGTTTGCACACACTGTTTCGACGCTCTCGGGTGAGATAACAAAAGTGATAGGGGCATATTTAAAAAAAAAAAAAAAAAAAAAAACAACCATCCGAGAATCTTTTTCTGGGATTAAATAAATAAAATTATAGCCCTGACTGTGGTTTCTTAACAAAAATGATTGCTCAACTGTTAAATGAGAAAAGTAGGCGAGAGAAAACCCTGTCAATTTCATCTTTTTATTAGAGTAGCATTTTTATAACAGTCTTCTTTTTGACGAGTCTTGTTTCGGTAAGCAACTAATCAATTTAATGTGTTGTTTTGTAAAAGATTCCTTTTGTGTTCACATAAACTTTCATTTAAATTCCTAAAGGTTTCTCCAATGTATTTCTTGTGGCAATTATTTCCACAGTGTCATACATCTTTCCCCTAATATATATATATATATATATATATATATATATATATGTGTGTGTGTGTGTGTGTGTGTGTGTGTGTGTGTGTGTGTGTGTGTGTGTTTGTTCAGAGTTGAACACAATAAACACAAATCACAGAGAACCAATATTATTTAAGAACTCACATATCCCTTAAGGAACTGTGTTTCTGATCAATCCAAATTCATAAATAATTATATTGGCTATACAACAACATGCCTAACTAGAAGACTCACGTAGCATCTCTTTGGCCATAACTCAATTAGGTTTCATTTAAATAGATATGGAAAATTACCAAACTATATATTTCAGAGCTGGACACAACAAATCCAAATTACAGAAAACCAATGTTATTTACGAACACACACACACACGCCCCCGATATATATATATATATATATATATATATATATATATATATATATATATATTCTTTATTTAATACGTAAATATATGTCTGAAAATGTTGCAGACTTCTTTTGTTTAAAACTAATTTTATAATACAAACTTTAACATTTATCATAAGATTTGATACAATGTACACAGATGTTTTATACACAGATTAAAGGTAAATTTTCTCGTTTGCCCAAGGCCTGTTCTTTTTTTTTATAAGAATATAAATTCATTCTTTAGTGACTTTTAAGATAAGCATCATGTCTAAATTTGGCGCTTCGTTGTCGGCTTTATCCGTTCCTGTGAATTCTAATTCTGTTTTCACCTATTCAGCTTCTTTTATTTTACTTTAGGTGAGAAGAAAAAAGGCGACGTGTTGATGTGGTTGAAAATCTGTATTCTTTTGATTTCATTATTTTAACATGGCAATCCATTCATATTAGCAGGAAGTGGATTTAAGTTTTTTTTTAAAGAAATAAATAAATGTGGCTGCTTTTATATGTTAGGCTAAAAGTTGTTAAAATAAAATAAAACGACTTCAAATAGTTAATTTATAGTCCTTCTTTGCCAACTGCTTACGAGTTAAAATGTTGTCAGGGATAGCGCATTACGTATTGAAAATTCATTTATTGCCACAAAACAACGACAAAGAAAAAACCTTCGCAATCTATTAAGCAAGTGAATCCATCCTCCACTGAGTGAAATATTGCAGTCCAGTCCTTTTGTAATATACGACGTGAAAACGGTAGATTGAGATCGAAGCTTTACAACTGCGAAAATGTAATTCGAAATTGAATAAATTATAAGTTGATTAAATGGATGAAAAGAGAGATTGAGTTATGAGATTCTTTGAGGACGAGAAAAAACATTAATGTGAAAAAGTTTGCTCAAGAAGAAGGGAAAAAAAAAGAAAAAACAGAAGAACTAGAACAAAAGTAAAGAAAAAGAAAAGGAAATGGAAGTAAAAGACGGAGAACGAGAAAAAGAAGAAAATGATAAAAAGAAAACAAAAAAATGGAGGAGTAGAAGGAGAAGGGTTAAAGAAGCAGGAGAAGAAAAAGAAGAAAGCAGAAAGAGGAAGAAGAAAGGAAAAAGAAGTAGTTAAGAAATTAAAAAGATGGAAGAAGACGAAGAAAAGAAGAAAGAGGCGACAAAGAAGATAAAGAGAAAGAGAAAGGAGAATATAATGGAAGGGAAAGAAAAACGAAAGGAAAAGAAATGAAAGAAGAGGTGTAATAATAATAATAATAATAATAATAATAATAATGATGACAGAGATTGAATAAAGAAGACGAGATAATAAATTACAGAAAAGAAAGAAGAACGCGAAGAGGGTGGGGAAAGAGAAAAAGAAATAAAAGAAAATTTCGTATCAATATGAAAATAAAACGGGAAATAGGATGTTGGTGAAGAAGGAAGATGATAGAAGAGAAGAAAAACAGACGAAGGAAAGGTTAGAAGAAGTAGAAAATTTAGAAACAGTAAACAGAAGTGGAGGTATAAAATAAATTAAAATTGAGAGAAAGAAAGGAATGAAGTAGAGGTAAAAGGAGACGATCAGATAAAAAGAAAAAGAATGAGAGGAGTCAAAAGAAAATAAGCCGTGAAAAGAATGGCGTGGAAGAAAACGAACATGACGAACGAAAGAAGAAAACAATATGGTGTCGGTTAGACAAGTCAATTTTGTAAATTTATGAAGCGAATAAAGAAAAAGAAAAAGAAATGAAAACTTTTTAATGAAAATTGCTGGAAGAAGCTGATGAATAAAAATCATGATTTTTATTGATTCTTTTTTGCTAATTTCGTTTCTTTTGAATATAAAAATAAATTCGGAAAAAATTACTTTCCAGCATGGTTGTGTCGTGGGTGTGGCGGAACTCCCACAATGGAAAAAAGTTAAAAAAAAAATAATAAATAAACAGAAAGAAAAAAAAAAAAAGAGATGAAGAAAAGAGAGGACTTTTAGCATTCAACCCAGACGCATTCTTCCCTTTCAAGCATTATTAGTTCAATTTGATAGTAGAAAAAATAATGAAAAATGGGAGCAGGAAAAAATAGGCGGGAAAAGCGCGAGAAAGGTGGGAAGAAGGTGAACATGACTGTTCTCTGAAATCAATCGACAAAGATTGAAACTTTCCTTTGATCTGTGTAAAGAGATGATTGATTATCTTATCTTCTGGCAGGCGAAACAGTTCAGTTGTTCGTTTCAGTTTCGGAGAAGCTCGAACACTATCTATTTACAAAAACCGGTGTTTTCGTTTACAACGAACATTTCGAAAGATACGGTGATAGATATATATATATATATATATATATATATATATATATAGTTTATGAAAAACTAGGTAATCCGTATGGGTAAACCTAAGGAGGATAAAATCAGAGAGCTCAATGTAAATCCAGATAATAAATTATTTCACGACAGCCCTTTTGAAGGACGGCGGATCATCAGACTTTACTTCCAAAAAAAAATGAAAAGAAAATTTACACATTTTTGACGGGCCGTATTAAACATATGTAAATTAACGAAGTGAGGAAGTGAGGGTGCGGAGAGAATACATGAGTGAGTTAGCAGATATTGACACATTTAAACGGTAATGAATAATAACGGAACCTTAAAAGTGGTCTGTTTTTATTTAAATTTTTATTTAAATTATATATATATATATATATATATATATATATATATATATATTTTGTTGGATAGATGTGAGTTTGTCACCTGGGTTTCACGCTTTGTCTGACGATCGCTAAAGCGTGAAACCCAGGGTCACAAACTCACATCTATCCAACCAAATATGTTAGCTCTATCTCTGATATTGAGCGCTTTCTAATAAGTACCATGCATATAATATAAAAATAATTATACATATATATATTTATATATATTTATATACACTTTTCACACACACACACACACACATACACACACACACACACACACACACACATAATATATATATATATATATATATATATATATATACGTCTGTGTATATGGATGTATGTATTAATATCTCTCTGTTAGAGAAGTCCACTACATAAAACATCTGGCACCTAGTATTAAACTCACCTTATTTAACAACTGAAATGATGTTTTAAAAGTTTTTACAAAATTGAAAATTGAAAGACGGCAAGACGAATTTCAGTCAGCTTTTTTTTCGTGGGACTCAGAGAAAATACAACCGAACTCTATGCGAAGTATGCAGAGGGCCATTATTACATGCAAAGGTTGCCACGATCATTACATTGGTCAAACCGGCAAAGGATGACAGCTCATTGCTAACAAATTTGAGACTCTCACACCAGGAAAAAATCTTTTCAGAAAAATGTCTGTTATAAGTATAACTTTTACCCTGAGCCAAACATCTTTACGGTCTTTATATTGGAATCTAATGCATACACGTTCTCAATCACAGAACACACACACATATATGTTTATATAGGAAGAATAAATAATAAAAAACACAACGCTTAATTCTTTCGAGATGAGGTTTGTCATTTGTAAAAAAAAATCCAATTCATATTAAAAAAAAGTCTGGAAAATTCGACACATTATTTATATTCAAATGAAAGAATAAATAAAACTGCATTCTGAGAAATATAATCACGTCATTTCAGATTGTGTCAAATCCACGTGTACGTCATTTTTCTAGGAGAAATGTTCTTTTCACGGAACGTCATTAAATCCGGCATTATGCCACTCAACAACGCCACTTATGCCTCAAGAAAAGGGCGTGAAATAATTAAATTTACAGAGCATTAACAACATCAAAAGTACTGACAACCGTGAGTCACATAGACACTTGACCACAAAATATTTTGTCAATACGTTCCAGCCATGAGTAGAACCAACAAAAAAGGAATACAAATACTAAATAATTCAAACAATTTTACAGTCTGTAGATAACAGTCCGCTGCTTTTACTTCCACCATGTTCAGGCTGTGTCCAGTACAGTGGACGTAGTTGGCAAACTCACTGAGTTGATGAATCTAGACATATTTGATGCATTATTGTATGGCGTACAACAGCAATTTGATAGTAGAAATTTGTTTTCAGTTAGTTCCTTTTCTCCATGGGAAAAAATCATGATAAACACCAAGAAACTTTCCATAGGCTCACAGCCTTTAATCTATTGGACAATAAATGTCAGTTGATCTGTGTGCGAAATATTTGGAGTCTGCACTTATTGAATAATACTTTTATTCTTTTGCTTCTTCAAGAATAGTACAAAGAATATTTTGTCCCATTAATCCAATAACCCCCCACCACCACCACGAATATTTGCAAATAAACATGACGGATTCCCTCTCTAGGATTTCCATAGATTTTGAAATGTTCTTCCAAGAATGGGTCAAATTAACTCAGTAGCTCTAGCATACGTAAGTAGTTGCCATTTTTGGCTGATCCAATAGATTTTTATCCTCGAAATGGCAAACCTCTGGAGACAAGAAAGCGAATTACAGAAGCCACACGTGTCAACACATTATGCCAATATTCCCGCTCTGAGCAATACTGCTCAAGCAATAAAGAATCTACAATTCCAGTTCCTTTATGCCTTATCAAATATGCTGTCATATTTCGATGTTCTCCATTTTCAGGTTCTACAATAACATAAATGTGCTTCCAGTCATTGAACCGCGATGTAGCAAAGGGAGATTATTTCTTGGACAATAGGCGACATACAAAGCAGTACAAAAGACCTTGGGATGGGGAATAAATTAGTCATTCACGTTTTACACACTCGCCATTCCGCAGTTCACATTGGAACATAATGTTTAATAAATACCTTGCCTTCATATTCTCTACTCCGGCTGTTTTATACACTCTGCTTGAGTCTGAAAGGTATCATGATTCTAACAGGACGAGGACCCACTACGAATCCAGTAATCTATTGTGTTAATATCATTAATGTTCCATAGCCCCAGATCTGTCTCTTGGATTGCAGACTCCATTATTGTTATAGATTTGATTATTTCATTTTGTAAAATGTCACCACCACCAGCAGCAATAGGCAATGATAGTATGTCTACTGGAACTGAATGGTTGGTAGCGGGAATGGATGCTAATGTGGATGTCGTAACTGTAGGAATATGTAAGCGGCTTTCGTTGCATGACTGTTGAACCACGATGTTAAGTTTTCCTATTTTCTCCTTCTGCCCTGCAGATTTCTTCCTCTTCTGTGCTCCACTCATAACATTACGTTTCATTTCTGACTGAAAGGGTTATTCACCTCAAAATATTTAGTACTTAGTCCTACACCAAGATATTATATAAATGTGCTTAAAACAAGATCTAAATATTTAAACATTCTGCTTCCATAATGAACATGTCCTTACTTTAATTGGACTAACAGTATTTATTCTTAATACAGACTATCAGACTGTGCGCTGATTCAGATCAAGTTTAGTGGCATAGGCAGGGCGTCTAGCACTGATCTAGCCTCATCTATGTGTAGGTCTACAAGACTACATTCAACACTTTTCTTAACTTCTACAATTAAAAGCTTATTATTGTGAGACCGGAACTACCTACACAATAGACTCTTCCAGGTCTATATTAAATATGCGACACAACACTCTAGAGAGAGACACAGTGACAGCCGCGTAAGACTACCAGTATTGGACACTAATATATAGTAAGCTCCGCTTACACTATCTCTATAACCTGTGTTAATATATCTTTCTTACATCTAATCCGTGTTCCGTGTTTTCCTTCTGTGGTCTCGACTTTGGCCCCACATCAGTGGCGACGAGGTTTCGAGAAACGCACTCACGCCGAAACCTCAATACCTTACCAGTTCCACATCTGTGTCGACGAAGAATTCGACAAACGCATTCACGTCGAAAACCACAATACCTTGCCAGTCCCACATCAGTGGCGACAGAAAGATTCGAGAATTTCGTTCTCACCATATCAATAGCGACAGTACTCGAAAAATACACAAAATACACGCGTTCCCAGAGCAGTGTTGAACGAGAAATTAAGCTCGTATTACTACATTAGCGATTTAAACGCAACACCCAGCGTCTACATATATAAAAAAAATATATTCCGATACCAAACATCACTGACGAACTAGCGATTCGACATCTACGGAATATTAAAGTCTGTCCAAATAACATTACGAGAACGATTTTTTACACACTCACACACAGAGAAAAAAAAACAGTTTGTCATAAAACAAACTGACAATACAAGAGCGGAAGTACGACCATTGTACTCAAGTTTTCGAAACATACTAAATTTTTTTTTATGTAACTGAGTGCATAAAATTATTCTCCCCTCAAATTCACTGAGGTGAGTTTTCTCTTTTTGTACCTCTATAAAAAAAAATACATAATAAGTGTGGTGAAAATTTATACAATTAAGTTAAAATTAATGGAACCACGGAATTGCAAAAAAGCTAAACACATAATTAGTTCAGTTTAACTGTCTGTCCATATTTTTTTTGTAAAAGAAAAAAAAAAGAAAAAAACTATCAAGATTTTTTTGTGTACCTCCCCTTGGTACACGGTTTTCAAAGCAACAAAAAATCGCTGTCATTTTTGTTTGTCTAAATATGGAAGATTTTCAAAAAGTAATTACCCAAAGGCTAAAAGCAAATTTGGATCAGCAACAAAAATAAGAAGAACGACAACAACAACTATTTTTGGAATTACATAAACAACAAATTGAATTCCAACAAATTACGCTTCAAAATGCTGAAGTACAGCAGAAACAACTTAAAGAATTACTCGTAAATGCATTAAAAGGCCCAAACTCTGAAAAAGATACAATATTCTCCCAGAGCACAATCTACAATTCAATGGAAACCTTTGAATACGTACCAGAGAACGACAAAACGTTCGACGCTTTTTACAAGCGCTACGAAGATATTTTCAACGTAGACTGTGAACAATGGCCCAGTTAAAAAAAAGTACGTCTACTATTGAGAAAACTGGGAACTACAGAACATAGTAGGTTCGTAGACTTCATACTACCCAAGAAAACCACTGACTTGGATTTTTCAGAAACTATTAAGCTCCTATCGGAACTATTCGGGCCTAACACAACCTTGTTCCAAAAATGTTGGAAATGCCTGAACACAGACAAGGACAACCAGCAAGATTTTCTAACGTTTGCAGCATCGGTGAACAAGCTCTGTAATGATTTTAAACTAGCCGAACTGACTGCCGATGATTTCAAGTGCCTGATTTTTGCACAAGGTATTGTATCAGCAGAAGACGCCGAAGTCAGACGACGGGTACTGACCAAGCTTGAGAACGAACAAGGATTGACTCTCCAAAAACTGGAAGAAGACTGTCAAAGAGTAATATCTGTAAAGTGTGACTCAAACACTATCGAGGAATCAGCTGTGGCTCAGATTAATAAAATCAGAAGCAAGTCTACCTCCTATTCCCCTCAAAAAGACAAAAGGCAAATCTCATGTCCTAAATAGGTTAAAGAAACCGCCCGGACCATGTTACCATTGTGGTAAATAACATTGGATGAAATTCTGTCTACTTAAGAACAAAAATTATTGCAAAAATTGCAATAAAAGTGGGCATACTTTAACTTCGTGCTGTTACGCCAACAGAACGAGAAAACCCAAAAATAAAATTAGGCAAGCTCAATCTGACGATATTGCCGATGAGAGTTTAAGGAAATATGTAACTGTGGATATTTTCAATAAGTCCATTAAATTCCAGCTTGACTCGGGGTCCGATCTTTCAACCATTAACTGGCGTACTTGGCGAAAATTGAACAAGCCGACCTTATTAAAAACGGATAAAACAGCAACATCCGTAACTGGGGAAAAGATTAACATTTGAGGTGAAGTAATACTTACAGTAACACTAAATGGAGTTACCAAAAAACTTAAAGCCTACGTATTGAAAACTTCAGTTAACTTATTTGGAACAGATTGGATAGAAAAATTCAATCTTTGGGATTGCTCAATGAGTACATTTTGTCGCAAGATACAAAGTACAACGTCCAATTTGGTAAATCTCAAAAAGGAACTCAAACAACAATTTCCCCAGGTTTTTTATGGCAGCCTTGGGAAATGTACGAAAATGAAAGCTAAGCTCAAGGTGAAGGACGGTGCACAACCGGTATTCAAAAAGAAACGGAATGTCCCTTTCGCTGCTCTAGAGCAAATCAACAAAGAGTTAGATAGATTCGAAGAAGCAGGTATTCTGTCAAAAACAGATTTCAGCGAGTGGGCAGAACCAGAAGAAGTCCAATCAAATACGAGCCAACGCGATCAGAAACATGCCGGCCCCAGATAACGTTCAAGTGTTACAAAGCTTCCGCGGCCTAGCTAACTTTTACCAAGGGTTCATTAAGAACATGCAAAATTTGAGAGGGCCTCTCAACCAACTTTTAAAAAAGGACAAACGATGGTCATGGACCCCGGAATGCAAAGACGCATTCGAGAAAATCAAGAAAACTCTTACTTCAGACCTCTCCCTCACCCTTTACGACCCTAGTCTCGACATCATAGTCGCAAGTGATGCAAGCTCGTACGGGATTAGTGCTTGCATTCTGCATAAACTGCCAGCTGGTTCGCGAAAAGCTGTGGCTCACGCATCAAGATTTCTACTTCCAGATGAGAAACAATATTCCCAAATAGAGAAAGAGTCTCTAGGGTTAATATTCGCTGTGACAAAGTTTCACAGATATCTACATGGTAGACGGTTCATACTGCAGACGGACCATAAACCTTTAATTACAATTTTTGGTTCTAAAAAAGGTCTTCCAGTCTATACTGCAAATAGACTACTTCGTTGGGGAATAATTCTATTAAACTATAATTTCAAGATAGAATTCTTAACATCCAAAAATATTTGCCATACAGACAGTTTATCGCGACTCATTCCAAAAAAATACAGAAGTCTTTGAAGATTCCATCATTGCTACTCTAAGGACAAATTGTGAAATCAAAAACATGATTGCGAGTACCATAAGAGAGCTCCCAGTTACTTTGGCCGACATAAAAAGGGAGTCTCGAGAGGATGAATTCATTCAATCCATAAAAAGCAAAATTCGCAACAAAGACCCCAATGTGCCTGAAGTTTTCTCCTTCTGCGATGATGTCCTACTATATAATGATCGCGTAGTGATTCCAAACAGTCTACAAAGAAAAATCCTCAGGGATTTTCACATGGGACATCCGAGGAAGAATCGTACGAAAAGCTTCATGCGCTGCTATGTTTATTGGCCAAACATGGACAAGGACATAGCAGACATGATAGAATCATGCAAAGGTTGCGTGCTTGCAGCAAAAGCTCCAACCACGACATGCAAACCATGGCCCAAAACAGATAATCCATGGCAAAGAATTCATATCAATTTTGCAGGGCCTATAGACATGTACTACCTCATTGTTGTGGATAGCCACTCAAAATGGCCTGAGGTCTTACAATGCAAAAGACCAACCACAAACAGCATGATCGGATTTCTACACGAGCTATTCGCGCGTTTTGGCGTGGTAGATTGTGTAGTTACAGACAATTGCACTCAATTCACATCAAGTGAATTTAGAGAATTCTGCAAGTCATATCAGGTGGACCACATTACAACGCATCAGTACCATCCTAGGTCGAATGGCCAGGCCGAAAGGTTCGTGGACACTTTAAAAAGGGCTTTAAGAAAGGAACTAGGAACACCGACAGATAGAGCATTGCAACAGTTTCTGCAGGTGTATTGGATAACCCCTAATCCGAATACGCCTATGGGAAGCTCGCCTGCAGAAACAATGTTCGCAAGGAAAATCAAGTCTGTCTTCGACAAACTTATTCTACGGCAAGCAAAGTTAAAAAAAAACGCATCGCCACATAAGAAATACTTCAATCCTGGCGATAAAGTCTTTTTCAATGCTTACAAAAACAATATAACATTCTGGGAAGTAGGTACCATAAAACAAAGAATTGGCGAACTGGTCTATATTGTCCAAGGACCGAAAAACATTCACAAACGCCATTGGAACCAGCTCAGAAAATGCCGTTTGAGGGAATTTGAGGAATCACTACAAAATATCTGTGAAGAGCCGATCGACGTAATTTTCGATCACTTCGATCTCGACATGCTCCAAGTCTCTCCTGAAGTGAAACGCTCAGGAGGGAAAAGGAAATTTACTCAACCTCTCGGCGTAAATCCCAAGAGGAAAAAGTATTAAATTTTATTTTTTTCTCTCCTTTTAAAAAAGAAAAAAACTCTTTGGAAGGGGGGTATTGTGAGACTTGAAACTACCTACACAATAGACTCTTCCAGGTCTATATTAAGTATGCGACACAACACTCTAGAGAGAGACATAGAGAGAGACAGAGACTCAGAGAGAGCCGCGTACGACTACCAGTATTGGACACTAACATATAGTAAGCTCCGCTTACACTATCTCTGTAACCTGTTGTTAATATATCTTTCTTACATCTAATCCGTGTTCCGTGTTTTCCTTCTGTAGTCCCGACTTTGGCCCCACATCACTTATCCATTCATATATTCACAAACTATGAATATCTGGTCGTTAATTCTCCATCATGAATTGATAATCTTAAATAACTACTACATGCTTACGTAAAAGTGTTGTGATTGAATTTCAGGTTTAATCATTAATAATCTATGCATAGCCCTATAACTCGGTTTATATACAGTGTATAAATATATCAAACAGACATTGCTATAGAAGTACCATTAGACCTATTGTACCACTATTTTACAACAAATGGTTCAATAGTACGTCTGCTTTATTCATATTTGCATTGATTTTTAAATCAAAATCTCAGCTAGTTATATTTAAATCTTACCTCTGATTTTTTATAAGTGAATTTCTACTTCCAAATTGGATAAAAAAGAATTTTATCAACAAAAAACGACATTATTAAACAAGCACAAAGTCGTTTTTACCAGAAGAAATATCTGAAGAGATATATGAATTACTTCCTTTGTTGTTAATGTGAAGTGAACATCGAATAAGAAAATTATTTGATTTAGTTAAGACAGCTGAATTGTTGTTTTTGTTGGGCCTATTTGTTAAAATGGCAACTGTGTTACAATTTTTGGATACATTATGGAACTAGTGAGCTAGCCCAAATGACTTGACTCACTTTATAGCCCACCAATAGAAGGTTAACCAATCAGAAGACGTAGAACATTCAATCCGTCGTGTATAAAGGCGGCCATTTTGTTTACTCTATGCGAATGTCCAGTACCAGCGTGTCAGCCGAAGAGGAGCAGAAGGAAGAACTACGCTCTGCTACTTTACCGGGATATCCACTGCTAACCTTAACTACGCTTTTCTACTGCCTTCGAAATATTCACTGCTAACCTCTGGATTCTCTACTCAAGACGACCGTCATCATGAACAACAAACTGCTCATGTTAAAAAAATCAAGGAAGAAGAGTGAACCGAGTGATAGGCAAACCTATCTACACATTTTCAAAATAATGAAACATGGGTTACATAATAAAATATATGAATTATATCCCTCTAGATGTAAATGTGACGTCGTCCCCCGGTCGCAGCGCCAACTGTGACGTTCTATCCTGATATACCACGGCGCCAGTTGTGACATGACCGTTCCAAGGTCCTATCCCTGTCACGACACCAGTTGTGACGTCCCTAAACAGCACCAATTGGGACGTCTTCGCCGCGGCGCCAGCTGTTCGCTCCTCGCTGCTCCGCCCGGGTGTCGCTGCTCCAAACGTGATGTTCGCCTGTCGCGTCAGTCGTGTTGTCTCGTACTGTGACGACCAACTGGCTTGGTATCGGTCGCGGCACCCAAATGTGACGTTCTAACCTTTTGGTGATTCGGGTGGGAATCTGGTTAGATTTGATATCAGCCTCGCTGTTCCCAACTCGCTTCCAACACCTGGTTACCAAGGTAACTGCACTGATCTCCAGTCTGCCTACCCACGTTGTGAATTGATCTTAGACAGACGAGATCAAACAGGGGTTGGGGCCGTAATGCAAATTGAGTTCAACGGGGGTGATAACACACAAATATGCATAAAAGAAAATAAAATGAAAACTCAAAAAGTTCAAAGTATCAAAGAAAAAGGTAACAAACTTTTATGTCTAGTTGTTCGATACATAGGACTGCATCTATCTCCCGACCCATTCTGTGGATTGTGACACGTCGCTTTCGCTAGGCAAGTTTTGACGCTTCAAGTTGTCTGCTCTCTAAGAAATTTGTGTTTCGGTGTGTCTTTGGACAAAAGTCGAAAAACTTATTTCTGTGGTCTGGTTCTAAGTCGCTCTTCAAAATAATTGTTCTTGGTTGAAGAGGAGTCCAAAATTTTGCGTGGATCTTGGTCAGCTATCTTGGTCTATCATCTCTGCCGCCAGGGCCGAACGAACTCTCTTCTTCCCGCCAGGGCCGAACGAACTCTCTTCTGCCCGCCAGAGTCCGACTGAACTCACTTCTGCCTGTTGGGGCCTCGTTTTTATTGACGCCGTCAAAAACCGGGTTGGGTCTGTTGGCATCGGGGAGTTCCTCGATAATTCTAAATACATATCCACCTCTTTTATTTCTGGTGAGGATTTTCCACTCTTTTCCATTTTGGTAACTTTTTCTCCTCCCACTTTCTCACCATGCTTCTGAGGGGCGTGAACTGCCTCCACACTTCTTCGTAGCGGCTTCTCATACTTATACTCTGGATGGGGGCGTCGACAGTATTCTTCGTGCGTCACGTGACCACTCTCGGCCAATGAGGTCTTGGTCGGGTATCTTTCCTCCTCCTTCGTGCGTCATGTGATCACCACTTGACCAATGACGTCTTAGTCGGGCGTGAACAACCCGCGGCTTTGTTTTGGAAAAGAAATATACCTTGCTTAACTAAAAAAAATTAATGATCTTTTTCTCTTTTTCTTTCTTTCAAATCGCCGTTATCATGAACGGATAATGTGACAACTCTTTGTTCAACACGTGGCGTTTGTCAAGCAGTTTATCGGTATTGCATCAGACGGCTGGATTTTCCGACATGTTCTAAGAAAGGAATTTTCTCCAAGTTCTCAGCCAGTCTGACGTCTCCGAGGCAGCAATAAAAACATTTCTTATTACATTCATTTTCCTTCGGTTCATGTGTCTGATAACAAAATTTTATTATCGCAGGGCAAAAGTCTGTTTTGTTAAGAGCTTAACTAGTGAGACTACTTGTGTGGGATTTTAATTTTCCATACCCCGCTAAGGCTCCAAGCTACACCTGTGTTTTGTCAATTATCAAAATCTAACGTTTTCAAGTGGACTTTCTTTGGTGAACATTTCGTGATAACACAATTTCATTCGCGCGGACAAGTGGGGAAATCGGTCAATGCTTGCTCGCAGGTGGCCTTTTAATTTTGATAGTAAGATGCCTTCTCGTACCAATAGTTTAGATAACACTTCCCTACCCACTCAATCTCATTGTCATTGTAATGACACTCCTTTCGGCATTTGCCACTTATCCAAAATAACCCTTTTCTTTCTTTTTGCCTCTTAAGCCGTGTGTGTGTGTGTTCGCCTATGATCCGTCTCGCATTACTTCTTCCTCCCTTTCTTCTTTTTCTTTCTTTCAAATCGCCTGGATGCATGGTGCCACATAAATAAAACTTTGGTTAAAAAGTAGCTTTTTAATTTTAATTTAATTTAAGTTTGGTTTGTTTTACGTTATATCAACCGTAATGGGTAATTTAAAGCCGACAAAATATTTTTTCTTCAAAAATATATAATTATAATTTTAAAAAAAATGTATTGCTGGTAATAAATATTTTTTGTACAAAGTATTTAACCAGGTATTGAACTCACACACTTCGGTTAAGGCGGTGGACAAATTGGAGAGGGGAATTAATAGGAGATAACTGATAACTGACATCCATTAGACATGTCACGTGGAACTAGAACAGTCTACCCCAGAGAGCGAAATGAAGGGTTCAGTTCGACATTCCAACCACCTGAAGAAGGCGAAACGTTGTAATAAATATGGCGACAAAGACGGGGACAATAGTCCGAATAAAGTAAATAGTGTACATATGTTATACTAGAACATTACCTATTCCATTGTAATAGACTATCCCACACATAATAAGTAGTAGTAGTAGCGGTCGCCAGTTGGGCTCAGTGGAGTTGAGTGAGTTAGTCGATGTCGGACATTGAAGTATCAACCATCACAAATAGATTGCTGCGTCATTAACTATTATTGCAAGTTCCTAACGTTTTGTACGTCGAACCTAATTTAGGACGACTTAGTGAAATGAAAGCTTCCACTGTGAAAACTACATTACAACGCAACATAATACCTCATCTGAGAAATATAGACAGATAAGGAAGAGTGATATTACATAATATATCAGGATTCTTATCTTTATTTTCAATGAAGTTTTCCTGTTTGTACATTGCTCAGTCATTTGAAGGCATCTTTTCCCATTCTAATGTGTCCTTGGATTTCTGTGTCGATAATTCTATAGTCTGTTATAAAATTTCCGAGAGGGTTAAATTTTTGTAGTTACTTGATTTTGACGTCGTCTAATACGTTATCTTGAGATTTATTTTCAGTTTTAACTACAGTTTTAATAGCGCAGTCTCTCTTCAATTATTTGCAGATTATATCGATGTAGATAATAAACGAACTATCACAAATCCTCATCCAATATATGAAAAGAGACAATATAGGAAACTGCACATTGTTAACGTAAGCAGAATCTTCAAGTGAAGATCTTCATGGAAGCTCAAACAGATAACTTTCTATTAAATTTAATGGAAAACATAATTGCATCCTGGATAAGAAAATAAACAACATCCGACCGCAAGGCCTCTGATCAGGAGGTTTTGAGGAGCGTGGAATCAAATCTTATTTGTTGGTGTCCCCAGGTCCACTCTGACCCACGGTGGTATCACTTATTAGTGTCCCAATCCCAACTATGGGCAAATAGTTAACCCGCAAACTGGGGTGAAATTACTATGAAAGTGTAAAAATAGGTTTTAATACTAGCAATAATTTTTTATTAAAAAATTTATTACTAGCAACACATTATTATCAACAATATATTTTTGGAAAAAGCAAATTACCAATAATAAACATCTTGTCGGCATTAAATAATCCATTGAGGTTGATATGCTGTAAAACGAACCAAATCAAACCAAGAAAACAGTTAATATCCCGATCAAATGTAACCGTTATGTTCAAAATTCTATATCAGTTAGGACAGTTTTATAGTGAAACACACCTATTCTATTGTTAATAGACTCTCCCACCTATAATAAGTAGGAGTACTAGCAGTCGCGGTGAGTGAGTTGGTCAGTCAGTCGATGTCGGACACTAAGAGTATCAGTGACAACCACTAGATTTATCTGCGTCATTACCTATTTTATCAAGTTCGTAACGTTTTGTACGTCGAACCTTTTTAGGACAGACTTAGTGAAATACAAGCCTCCACTGGGAAACTACTTTAAAACACTTGGCGACCAGGATTCGAAACCCGTACGGAGGAAACAAAAAAAAATCGTTCGCCATATACAACACTTGGCGACGAACGTATTCGGATTCATACGGAGGAAGAAAAATTTTCGTTCACCATACAACACTTGACCATGAGGATTCGAACTCATACGATGGAAGAAAAGAAAAAAATTCACCCGCCATAACAAACTCGGCGTACGAGGGATTCGGATTCATACGGTGAAAGAAAAAAAAAACTCGCTCGCAACATTTTTTGTGACGAAATTGGTACTCATATGGAGGAAAAAGAAAAAAAAAAACTTGCTCGTCAAATTTTTGGCAACACCATCTCGGATTCACATTAAAAAAAAAACAAAAACAAAACAACTTGGCAAGGTTTTTCGAAAGACAAGAGTAAAAAAAAAAAAAAAAACTTGGCAAAGTTTTTCGAAAAACAAGACGTCTACTTAGTGACGAAAAAAAATCAGTCGTATTCTCAACTGGGAAAAGAATTTTTTTTTCGATAAGACAGTTTGCTCAAATAGGTCACGAATTGCAAATTGGTTTTGGACCCCCCCTCTGCAATATTTAAGCATTGTGTAAATTTTTTGCGAAGATGGCGGAATGCAAAAATATATTCCAGGAATTTTTTAAGTTCCAGACGGAACAACAGATGACAATATTAGAACAACAGAAAACATTCCAGATGCAACTACAGGAGGAAACTTTTAATAGACAGATACAGTTTCAACGAGAAATGGAACAGATGCATGGAGTTTCAACTATTATATCAAGTTCCTAACGTTTTGTACGTCGAACCTTTTTAGGACCGACTTAGTGAAATACAAGCCTCTACTGTGAAACTACTCTACAACAGACAGGAAGAATTACCTCAAACGAGGTAACTTTTTTTCCTTGTTTCTATGTGTTGTATCCGTTCAGGATGTTGGCTATCGTGGCTCTTCAAAATTTCCTCTTATTTTTGCATGTTATTTTTTTGTCTCTTAAACCCTGTTCCGTTATCTATTAACGCAAGCACGTCATCTATGTTATGCGCTGCTATTCCTCTTGCATTTTCAAAGCCCACTATCCTCACATTTCAACCTATATATTTCGGCTGTCTCTTCCTGATGTTAAGTATAAGCGTCTTTCTCTCTAATATTTAACAATACAATTTTATATATTTTGCCAACATTCTGTTCTGGAAATGACATAAATTTTGAAGATTGTGAAGCGCCATTTGTTGAAAAATATATTGCTATATATCCTCGTGGAGGGAATAAAGACATATATTTTATGGCCCCTCAGCTTTGATCACTTCACCCCTGCCGTAATGTAGTTTGTGTCTTTTCTGTTAATATTTTCATGGCAATTATTCCGATGAGCTTTCCTCGAATGCATGAATTTTAAATTCAGTACTATGTAGGTAGATAGGTCTCATCATTTTACTGTTGAAATTGCAAACCGTAAGAGACTGTCTATATTTCTGAGATGAGGTATAAGGTACATTATTTACATTATTCGGACTTTTGTCCTCATCTTTTTCGCCATATTTATCACAACGTTTCAAGGTCACATGGCACAGTGGATAAAGGCGTTGGTTAGATCCAGTGACAGGACGCAAAGAGTGTGAGTTCAATACCCGGTTAAGGCTGTGGAGAAATTTCAGAGGGAAATTAACAGGAGATAACTGATAACTGACATCCATAGCACGTGGAACTAGAACAGTCTACCCCAGTGAGCGAAATAAAAGGGTTCAGTTCGACATTCCAACCACCTGAAGAAGGCCGGAGCGTTGTGATAAATATTGCGAAAAAGATGAGGACAATAGTCCAAATAATGTAAATAATGTGCTAACCGTAAGTTCTATTCTAATAATTTCTTCTCACCCACGGAAATCTCTTGCTTTACTGTAAATGCAATCTCCAAGAATTTAAAATCTAAGTCAATCGTTATCTTTTGTCTCTTTGAATCCTGTTCTTTTTATTGTTTTTTTCCAATCCGTAGCGTTCTCTTAGTTACCCCTTGCGTCTTAGTGCATTTGTCACCTTCCTTGGGATGAAAAGCTAAAAAATGGATCTAATAACATTCCGATTTATACATGCCTTATGGTCGTAAAAGTGAAACAGACGTCAGAAGGAAAATAGAGTGAAGAATTTTTTTAGAGGTTTTAGCATGAAACAAGCTCAGGTTTCTGTCTTAGACATAAGGTGGCAAATTCTTTCAACACTACTTAGTAGATGCTTAAGTACAAGATGAAGTCAGTCGTTTGCCGTTCATTAGAAGTAATTAAGCGCAGCTTGGCGCATCAACCTACAATGGATTGATTAATTACATGCGTAATCCTCAGAGAGATATTGCTGTTCATCTTGTTCCTGTTGTTTGTCTATCTTCATTCCTTGGAAGTCCTCGCAATATGCCGCAAAATGCTTAGGATGCAAAATCACTTGGTCCTAAATATGGAAAACCTGATTTATTTCTCTTACAATCCAAATTGTCCGGAAATTTTTAATAATAATAATAATAATAATAATAATAATCGGCGTTAATGAATAATATGAAAATCGACTTATTCTTTTTACTGACCATATCATAACGAGGATGTGCGCTGTGGCTCAATGAGAAATTGTAGAGCCGAGTTCGAACTCCAGTCTGATGCGTCACATTCAATTACGCGTACATACACTTGGGGAAAGGTATGAATCCATTTCTTCACCTCCTAGCTATGCGATAAATTGCAGGAGTGACTGGTTCCTATAGCCTTGGTTGGCAATCAGTCTACTGCAGAAAGAAACGGCAACCTACTGCGGGAAATTTTCTGCCTAGTCGATGATGAATCGAAAGGGAAGTGATCATCCAAATGTGTATCACGTGTGGCACTTCACTGACAGACCGATATCATAATGCCACGACGTGTCCCCATTCTGCGAGTAACTGTTGTTTATATTCGTATTATTCAATTACGAAAGATTTCCTTCCTCTCTGCTTTCATACGTACATTATTCTATCTGAAATAGACACTATGAGAAAAAGGAGAAGCAGTTTATTATCTTGTTTTTCCTGAAATTACAAATTCAGTTGAAATGGCCGCGTTCTATGAATTTTTCCAGCAATTTATGACCCAGGGCCACTCTAAAATGCTCTGTCCAAAATCTGCTTGCATGGACAACGGAAAATGTACAAAAGAAAACTAACCGAATGACTTCCGTCACGAAACAAAAAAAAAACAAAACAAAACCTAATATGATTTGGTTGCCCGTTTATCGTTGTAAATGTGATATTTTTAAATAAGAGTCGGATGCTTAGAAATATTAGGTTAGTTTACCATTAAACACGTAATTCTTGTTGAAATGTTATTCACACATCAGCACAGCGATGTACCTTTCAATATATATATATATATATATATATATATATATATATATATATATATTCCGTTTCAACCTTTGGAAGTAAAGTCTGATGATCCGCAGTCCTTTAAAAGGGCTGATATGAAATAATTTATTACATGGAACATTTAAGTGGTCTGTTTTTATTCAAATTATTTGCTCTGGATTTACAGTGAGCTCTCTGGATTTTATCCTCCTTGGCTCTACCCATACGGATTACCTAGTTTTCCATAAACAATATATATATATATATATATATATATATATATATATATATATATATATATTCGGATTACTGACACAAAAACAGAGAATACGAATATTTAACATTGAAAAGTAGAAAGGAAACAAATTAATTATTTTTAATAATATGGAAATCTCAACCCTTTACCTGATGACGGTCATGAGACCAGAAACACGATAGTCAAATTATGTAAAATAAAAGCATAATATTTTAAAAAAATCCACATTACAATCAAAAACGTTCGCAGTAACTCTCTTCTTTTTATATATATATATATATATATATATATATATATATAAAAGCAATATGTTGTAGTGGTTCCAACGAGAAATGTATATTAAAAAAAGAGGGTGCCGCAAACGTTTTGGTTGTAATGTGGATTTATTGAGAAAAATATTATACTTTGTTTTACATAATTTCACGACACGTGTTTTAGTCTGTCTCTAACCGTCTTCAGGTGAAAATGAGATTTTACATATTATTAAAATAATTAATTTTCTTCATGTTCAATGTGGAATATTCTCGATAGAAAATTCGGATTGCCAACACACAAACAGAATGTCTCATATCGAGAATATTCCACATTGAACATGAAAAAAATTAATTATTTTTAATAATATGTAAAATCTCCACTTTCACCTGAAGACGTTGCGAGACCAGACCAGAAACACGTGACGTGAAATTATAAAACAAAGTATAATATTTTTCTCAATAAATCCACATTACAACCAAAAACGTTTGCGGCACCCTCTTCTTTATATATATATATATATATATATATATATATATATGCATGTATAAACGACTCTCTCGTCGGTTTCAACGTATGAGGATCTGACAGCTTAATTGATTCAGTTAGGAAATTTTGTGCGATAAAGACCCGCTAGTGATTTACAAAGGAGGCCACATATGGTGTAAGGGTGAGGATTGTCACATGAGATCACTGTTTAGATTGGCTGACCTTTTATATCTTGCTCTAGCTATATATATATATATATATATATATATATATATATATATATATATAAGTGGAAACTGACGTCAGCATCGACAGTCTATTTCATGCTCGAACACAAACCTTGGGCTACTGTTTCCGTCAACCTAATAGCCGTTGGGATATTGCAATAAACCTTTCTACCGATTACGTACTTTCGATCAGCATATATATATATATATGTCAAACCAGAGCGCCCCAAGGCGGTGTAATAGTTAGCAAGCTTGTATCGCTAGAACAATTACGACTGAGTAGTGAGTTCGATCCTCACTGGTTGCCACATAATTTCGGCCTTGTGCCACATCTAAGCTAAACTTGGAAAATCACTATATAATGTCAAACCAAAACACGTCACACATGATCTGAAGATTGCGTTCGAGCGTGAAGCAGACTGTCGTCACTCTTCCACTTTTGATATTTACATATGCTCTATCCGTGATATTGATATTTCAAACGCCACTCAAACTTTCAAAAAGCAGACGATCATTTTTTTCTACAAGAATGACAATTAAAAAATCTTTTCCCTCCTAAAAATAGATATTAAAAATTGGAAAATATATTCAATAACCAATAAAACTTCTGAGTTTAGTAAATCAAACTTTTAACTTCCTTTGATCCGATTTTCTCTTATACATAGTGTAATGTAAATCAGTGAATCATAGATTCCTTCATAATCCTTGAGGAAAAAATGATAAATATTTAAAAGCATAATAATGGAATTGTTACAAATACATTCAAAGATGCTTTCACGCTGCGTCAATGCCGCTGAATGCGTCAATGTCTTGAGAGCCATTGATATTTCAAATACCCCAAAGTTGCTTATAATGTTTGCAACGATATATATTTATTGTCGCTCAAGCAGTAGATTTCAGCTCTGGAAACTTATAAATATGCAATGATCAAAATTTATCAAGCGAGGTATTACGAGAGATTGGAAAATGAAGTCTACGCGAAATTTTTGTATGTCCTCTTAATCTGCAAGTCCATAAAACCCCATTCGGTAGCCCTCTGCCTTGAGTTATTCTTGGGCCTTTGGTTGGATGAACAATAGCGTAAACATTTCAGCATTACTTTTCATTATCTATCATTTGCCATTGATAGGTTACCTGAGTAATATCACTTCCTTCTCTAATACATTTGGAGGAAAGGTGATTTCGCTTGCTGGCGATTTCCATCAAGTGCTGCCAGATGTAACTAGAGATCATAGAACTCGAATAATCTAATCTTTTTTAAGTTTGTTTTCTGGTCTCTTTTCAAGCAATATTGACTTGTTCAAAACATCCGCCCAAGGAGACACCAGCAAGAATTTGATGCATTTTGATTGGCCTCAGGCATGGAGATCTCGTTGCAGAAGGTTACAATTCCGAACTGGAAGCCATCAACCATCTAAATACGACTGTAGCAAAAGCTACAGAGTGCATTAAGTTTTCTGTGCTGCAACACGTAATTGTTCTTCACCAATACTATTAACTCCAAAAGCATCTGTTTATTAAATGTTAGTACTCACTTACCCCTAGTGGAACACATTTTAAAAGATATTTGTTGATACCAGACCATATTTAATTGTATATTAATACGATATATAAGTATTTATTTTAGTTTAGTGTTTTTCCGTGTATATTATTGATAAAATATTAGAATAATTTTTGCTCATCTGGTATTACAAATATATATCAAAATATGCTCTACTGATGGAACAAAGGTTAATAATTAATGAAGAAATCCTGTAGGCATTACTATAAGAAATGGTTTCATATTTGAGCAGAGAAAGCATAGTGAACTATAGTCGTACGTTTTGGAAGTCGCTGACCGCCATTTGTAATGGTAAATACAATTATATTCCAAGCCTTGTACGATAATAATGTTCGAACGGAATATAAGCGTCCAGCAGGGATTATGTCCCTGAACTTCAATGAGGATTATTAATCGAAATGAAAGCGTTGTAGAAGCGGAGATTATTAATAATCTACAATCAGGATCAATGCTGAAAGTCTGTTTCAAAGATACTAATTTACATTTGGCTTTAAAGGGAGATCATTTTCTACTCCGGTTATCATTTTCAATGATAATAACTAAATCACTTTGCAAACATAGGAGAATACTTAGATATTCGTCCAAATTTAGTCAGCACTTTTTCTTTATAATTTCATCCCAACCAAGGCAATAAAGCCACTAGGACGTAAAAGGTTACTGAGTGTTACGGAATATAAAAAAAGTCTATTAAAGATAGAGGACAATAAAAGAAGGTAAACGATTAATTGCATTTAAACTTTCGGAGATCAAAGTTGACTGGAAAGCAAGCAGTCGGAAGAAAGTTCCACTAGGGATAGAAGAAAGTGTTAGCACACACACACACACACACACACACACACACATATATATATATATATATATATATATGAAGAAATATTGTTTTAAGGTGTGCTATACTTATTGGATAAAGTTCACAATATCAGAGATAGAGCATATGTAAATATAAAAGTGGACATTGAAGTCAACTCTCAGAGGCGACAGGCGACAGACTGTTTCATTTGAATAGCTATTATAACATGATTTCGTTGTCAAGATTTTGAATCTTCCTATACTTGGGTTTTGATTGGTCATTCTAGCTTTTGTAACAATGTTTTCCCCTAGCAAAGGATCGTTAATTAATTTGAAACTTTTAAAACCATTTATTTTATCTTCAACATCATCACTTGATAAGACACCGAGGGTGTTGAAACAAAATGGATATTTTTGTAGTGATTTTATAACATATTTATGTTATAAATTTTTTTTTATGAAAAATAATTATATATATATGTGTATGTATGTAATTCGCAGACAGTACTGCTTCGCTGTATCACAGCTCCTCAGTGCGACTAGACGTTCGAAAACCTGAAGCCAAGATCGAAATCCGACCGATTTGGTGTCAGTAGGAGTTTCTACCCCTAAGCTATCATCATTCAGCAGAGAGAAACTGCGTACTGTTTTTATGAATGCAAACAAATTGTCCAATCGTTAGATTCAGATCTGCACTATTGTATCTTAGAAATGATCAATGATATCTTATTGGAACTGTCCACTTTTTTTTTATAAAATTCTTGTACCCTACTTTGAGCAATAGGAATGTATAATTACTCTCTATGCTTAACAGAAGAATTATGATGAAATCGATCATAAACGAAAATAACATGTTCATCATGAATTAATTATAGCTAAGGATCGGAAGCTCATAAAGTATTGAAATAATGTTCATATATATATATATATATATATATATATATATATATATATATATATATGTGTGTGTGTGTGTGTGTGCGCCAGGATCATTTTCCAACTTATTTAATATGATCCACACCCTCTCTAAATTCATGTCCTGGATTAATACGATGCCTCACACGTTTCACGTACGATTTCATTTTCAAGTCTTTTTTTTTCTCTTTGGACTGTCATAACGGAATCTCGTCTCTCACGTGCCAAACGTCTCATGAATTGAGTTGGATATTTTCTAATTGATCTCTTTAGCTCTAAATTGAAATGATGATCCATCTTCCTGTTGTGACCTGAACCAGTTTTCCTCTCTACTGCTCTCTCACTGTTTTTTTTAAACGTATTCATTCTCTTGATGGTTCTTGAATTGACTTTGAAGATGGAAACCCGAATATGAATGCATTACTGACGATGTGATTATTTTCCTCTCACCATTGATCAATTTGGTAGACAGTGGCGCTGACACAAAACGATTTTAACCTATTCTCTTTCTGAATAATTCAAAGAGTTTTTTTTTTTTAGTGATTCTTTCTAAAAATAAGAATAATGTAAATAAGAAAGTGGACAGTGAAATCAACACCCAGTGGCGACGGTCTGTTTCAGGCTTAAACGGAATGTTCATCGAAAAAACGAGTAATGATTTTTCCCAATTCTTTCGATTGGGCTAGAATTTTTTTATGGATTTGCTCCAAAAACGATATATGGCCGCCTAATTTTTATCACATTTCTATTGATTATGTTTCAAAAACCCTCATTTTGAGAAAAAAAGGCAATTTTCCTTAGACTAATAACACAAGACATGATTATATAGACGCGTTTTTATAGATGACATTTGAAAGTGGAAATCTTCTGAGTGGTCTTGAATCGGGACACTTCAACCTTCAATATTCACACGCTCTTAATTCTTAATTCAAATCCCTAGTGGCGATGCGTCTTCCAATTTGTTTCCATTAGACATTAAATGTGTGTAATTTCACGCCTGAGCAAGAAGTTGAGTTAAATGTACTTAGCAACTATCGAAGTCATATACTGTATTCATTATATTACGAATGATTACAAATCTCAATGATTAACATGGATCTCTACTGCCAATGAATGGAATAACAAACTCTATCGAATAACGGTAGATTAAATGGAAGTTTTAAAAAAATTCTGGATAGTAATTATTTTCCCATTGATGCACAAGATATTCGGTGCGACATCAGTAATATTAGCTATTAAGGATATTTCAAATAATTAAAATATATGAAAAAGTGAAAAAAAAAAAAAAACAAAAGAGGAAAGATTTTAACTATAATATTTTGGGAAAAATAAATTGTAGCATAAATTTCGGTGTTTAATCTTAAGCAACATTTAAATTCACATAATAATCCAAAGGAATCTTCATTCTGAGTATGACGATAAAGTATGTCCGGCAGCAAGGCCTTCAATTTGAAGGTTTTGAGGAATCACCTTTTAATTGCTGTTGTTCTCACTTAATTCTGACCCGGGGTGGTAGCACCTGTTACGCTCCCATTTATGGGCAAACAGGTAGCTCCCAAATTGGGGTCAAGACACTATGAAAGTATAAAAATAGATTTTTATATTAGAGTACATTTTTGAAAAAAATATTACCAGTAATGCATTTTTGAAAATAACATTACCTCAAATATTACCAGAAATACTTTTTTTTTAAAAAATATTACCTCAATACATTTTTGAAAAAAAAATATTATCAGTAATAGATGTTTGAAAAAAATATTACCATCAATGTATTTGACTCTCGACAAAAGGTCTCTTTACAAAGAAACGTTAATGAAACCTGATCTACAACCTGATCTACAACTTGATTTCTTCAAAAGAATACGTATGCTATTCATATTAACCAATCCTAATAATCTGGGTGTTGATACGCCGTAAAAAAGAAATAACCCAAACCAAAGGAGTCATAAATATATAAAACAATTTAGAAAGCTCTTATTTTAAAGTTTCCGTCATCAAAATGTATAATCAGACATAAATAGATTTTAGTACAACCAAATCTATATTAGCGTAAAAGAAGGCGATTTTTGTTGGTCAAACTTTGTGTTTCTCTTATTTTAACTGTAATTGTTTTGGAGTCCTTCATCTTCCATATGCCATGTCCCTTCAGAATGATGCCGATCATGTCTCTATACAATTTCCCGTCATTTGTAGCTCTTACTAAATGTTGTCATTTTGTTATCTTTCAACAACCTTGTTCTACCATCTATTTACTCAATCATGTAGGTTAGCACTGTTTTCCTCTATTTTACTTTTCTTATTCTGAAACTACCCCTTGAATAGAAAATTTTCCAAACCAAATTTCTTCATTATGTTCTCTAGAAATTTCAACTGTCTCTTCCTGATGTTAAGTATAAGTGTCTTTTTTACTTCCATTTTCTTCATTGTTGCTCATATGTTCGGTCCATTGTATTCTCAGCATCCTTCTGTAGAACCATATCTCTGGCCTTTCAAGTCACTTCTTCAAATGGAAATTGTCCAACATTTACTGCCATATAAGAGGACTGATATTGCGTATTATTTCAGTAATATTTTCTTTGTTTCTAGCGAAATATTTCTGTTCATTAATACTTTGCTTAACTTTTGGAAGGCAACTGTCGCTATCCTCAATCACCTTCGGATTTCAGTATCGCGCTTTCCGTTCATTTTAAAATACTTTGCAAATTTTTAAATTACTGTACTTGTTTGATTTTGATGTCTTAACTCTGTAATTTGCATGTTGATCTGTCCCTTTTGCAAACAACCATGCATTCATTAATTTCAGTTCAATTGCTTTTATATATTCATTTATTTTAAGATATTTCGTACCCCTCGTAGTTTCAGTACCAGTTTAAGAAGAACAGGTGATAAGCGTGACGAAATGTATTATTAACCGCCAGGTATTCGTAGATGATGATACTTTTAATGCAAGTTCGTCTGAGTGTAATATATTCATGTTTTAATAAAGTAAGATAAACTTCACGTTCTTTGTCTGTTCATCTTTTAATAAAGTTTGTTTACTGTGTAGTTCCAGAAAATTGGTCTCGTTAGAATCGCTCTTGCACATTTATAAATCTGACATTCTTCCATGCATTGGATACTGTTGCCAAATCTGATCTGGTGCTGCAGCTGCACATCTCTAGATTTCCTGATAAAATTTAAAACATTGTAATGTAATCAATATTGACCAAGCATCTCAAATATCAGCCACTTTCACATTGACCTGATGTCACCACCCTAGGTCTTTTCTACAACAATTTCATGGAAACTACTCTCATAAATATGTTTTCTAGTGACCCGACTAAATGAATGTAAACGTTCTACTAGATTGGCAACTTGGTCCCATCGCTTTACTGTTAAAATAGCTAGATGGAACCGCCACTCTAACAGTTTCTTTTCTCACACTTATGACCTGTGGAACACCCGTCTGATTTCTTGCTTCGCCATTAAATCAGTCAGTTATGTACCATGCGTGATACACGCTTAGGCGAAAATATATCTTTCGATACATGACTGAAGAGGCAGATTTTTTTCCCGCAGTAGGTTGGCATTTCTGTTTGCGGTATACCAATTGCCATCCAAGGCTATAGAACTCGGTCTGTCTTGCTATTTATCCATAGCTGAGAGAAGAAGAGAATCTATACCTTTCCTAAAGGTATTAGCACATAAGTGAATGTAATGGATACAAATGGAATTCGAACTCGGCTCTCCGATTCCTCAAATCCGAACCGCTATCCATTAATCCCCATTATCTAGTACCTTAAAAAAATTTAAAGGCATCCATAATCGTTATCTTCTGACTTCTTGAACCCTGTTCCCTTTTTTCTTCTCACAATAATCCTCCTTAATCTTCTTATTCTCTTTTACTTTCACTTCTTGTAATCCTCTCCCTTCTTGTAGCATTCTCGCCGTGCTTGGGGTGAAATGATTTAAAAAAAAAGTCTCTTCTCATTGTCCTTTTTTTTTTATTTTTCTTCACGTTTTTTTTTCAAATTGCCAATGTTATGCGTTCTTCATTTAGTTAATATTTATCGATTAATAATATTTTTAAATTAGTGATTTATTATAAAATTTTTATTTTTTAACCAAATGAATTTACATTTTTTTTAAAAATTCCGACTGTATCTAAATTTTCCTTCGGCCTTTGGAGTCCGACTATTTCTTCTCACTAAAAAAAAACAAAAACTCAAGAACGCTGGAGAAACCAAGCCATTTTTTGAAACTTTCTTGGAGACTTTAGCCTCATTGATCTCCTACCTATATTTTCTTGTTAAATCAACTTATCCCCTTCCGTGTAGCCGCCATTATTCTGCGCGATGTCGCTGTCATTGGCTTCAATTATTCACTCACATATCAGTGTTTATGTTTTTACTTGGCGCTTGCCGCTTTGATTAACGCCTTTCGTTTTGGTCAGCATTTTTGATCAAAGATCTTTCTCTTTTTTTTTCTCACAGCAAGGTTAATTACTCAGGTGAACCAAAATGGAGAAACAGTTAAAAGCAATAAATCTGTTGGCGACGATTTTTATTTTTAGTTTCGTCCTTTTTTTTTCTTTCAATCTGAATAATCATTACGAATTATGTTTTCTTTCTTTTTTATTTGCTCTGTGAAATTCTTTCGATATTAACTCTTTCTTTTTCATTTGATTTTTATATTCATGTTCTTTATCATTTTAAACATTTTCTTGTTTTTGTCTACTATCTATAATTTTAATGAAGCTGTACCTTCTTTGTCTTCACGTTGATTTGACTTGATTTCGTTCTTATTTTCCTTCCTTCCTTCCTTCCTTCCTTCCTTCCTTCCTTCCTTCCTTCCTTCCTTCCTTTTTCTTTTCCCGTCTTTCTTTCTTTCTTTCTTTCTTTCTTTCTTTCTTTCTTTTCCGTCTTTCTTTTCCCGTCTTTCTTTTCTTTCTTTCTTTCTTTCTTTCTTTTCCCGTCTTTCTTTCTTTTCCCGTCTTTCTTTCTTTCTTTCTTTCTTTCTTTCTTTCTTTCTTTCTTTTTTTTCCCGTCTTTCTTTCTTTTCCCGTCTTTCTTTCTTTCTTTCTTTCTTTCTTTCTTTCTTTCTTTCTTTCTTTTCCCGTCTTTCTTTCTTTATTTATTTATTATTTGTCTTGCCTTCATTTTAAAGAAAAAATAAATGAATTTATTGATTTTTTTCTTTCGTTCTTTCTTTTTTCGTTAGATCTTTCTTGATTTGGATTATTTTAAGGTTTTCTTTCATTTTTCTTTTTTTTCTATCTTTCTTTAGTTTTCTTTCTGTCATATTTTCATAATTTTTCTTTCCTTTAGTTTATCTTTCTTCTTTCTTACTTCATTCATTCTTTCTTTCTTCCCTTCTTTCTTTCTATCTTTCTTTCTCCCTTTCTTAAGTATATGTCCATCCTTCCTTTTAAAGAAAGAATGAAATCATTTCTTTTGTTTTAATCTTCTTCCTTTGTTTTTCTTTCGTGTTTTTCGTTAGATCCTTATTGATTTTGACATTTTACTCCAATCGTTCATGCATTTTTTATTTTTATTTTTTTACGTTTTCATTTTCTCGATATTTCTTTATTTTTTACTTTTCATTTTTTCTTTACATATTTTTAAATATTTCGACCTTTCAGTCTTTCTTCTTTATTCCTACTTTCTCTCTTTCGCTTATTTTCTTTTTAATTCTGATTTTTCTTTCTTTCTACCTTTTTCTTATTTTTCGTGTTTCTCTTTCTTTCTTAATTTCAAGCTACCATAATTATCCATTCTATTTCTTTTGCTTTGTCTTATTTTAATTGTACTACCTTTCTAATAATACTTCATGTTTGTATCCATCATCTTTGTCTAATTTTCCTGCTTCCTTACATATTTAAGTTTCTGTCTGGTTGCTCTTTTTTCTCGACGCTTACGATTCCATCTCTGACAACCTCCTAGCATATCTCGTCGATCGACTGATTGCGTACTGCTTTAAGCATCAGCTGTACGCCTCTTTGCAACTCTCGTAATTGGACCACTGGTAGCGTCACAGTGATCAACAGTCCGTTTGAAATGGTAGCAAGCAGATCGATACCATTACAGCGGAACGAATAGTCATCTTGGAATTGGGGTCCCGACCTCACGTCGTTAATAGACAAGCCAAGCGACCGGTTCAGTGATTTATCTAAATTATTGCATCAACCGCTAAATTAGATTAAAGTGTCAAGTACAATCATATTGTCCTTAACAGACAGCGAGCAAAAGACAGTGATGGCCTCGCGATAGATTGTTTTGAAGAAATGTACCTCTTCTCGTCTTGTTCTTGTTATATCCTTGAAAAGGTTGATATATTGTGTCAGGTGGCTTTTTGAAAGAGCTTTAACACTGTTTTTTTTCTCAGGATATATAAGGTGATACAAAATCTACCAGATTAAATCTATGATACATTAACCCTGGCTCCACAAACTATTTTTATAGGAACAATTGAATTCTAACTAATTGAAAGAAAATAATCTATTTAAATATATTTAAACCCTATTTTTTTAAGCAAATCACTCCAAGCAAGGCAGGGGTGCAACTAGCACGCAAGGAGAGTGAAGTGGAGTGTTTGGGAAAAGGATAAAAAGAAGGACAGGGGTCAAGGTTAAGACATCAGAAGATGTCGATTGACATTACATTTGGATATTTGAAGATTAAAGCTATCAGGAAAGCAAGTGATATGAAGTGAGTTCCACTGACGGGAGACGCGAGATAAGAAGCTGTTGGATCAGAAGGGATGGCTACATTTAGTCGTTTCAACAGTGAAAGGGTGTGACCGAGATGCCAACCTAGTACCACGCTTATATTCAAGCTAGATGGTTACTGAATGAGGTTGTTGTCAGCGCGTTCTTGGAGGAAGCAAGTAATGCATATCATTAACCTATGTAGGGCAGATAACGGTTGAAGATATTTTGGCAGACATTTATCATCATTGTTTTAACCATTTCATCCTAGGCAAGACAATAAAGAAAGTAAGACAGAAGAGGTTACTGTTTGTGAGAGAATAAGAGAAAAAAAAAAAAAAGCTTTATTAAAGGGAGAGAACTATAAAAGAACAGAAATTTTTTAAAAAAAGCAGAAGATAACAATTAACATTGCATTTAAATTCTTTGAAGATCAATGTTGACCGAAAAGCAAGAAGCCGGAAAGGAGTTCCACAAGCTAGTAGTGCGAGAAAAGAAATCCTTAGCATAGAAAATACGGTTACATTTTGTAGAGTAGAGATAGTGGATTTCATTTGATAATCGGGGAATTTCACATAGATTGGAAAACAGAATCTGTCTATATTTCTGAGATAAGGTATTATGTACATTATTTACATTATTTACATCAAACATGGCACGTGGAACTAGAACAGTCTACCCCAGTGAGCGAAATAAAGGGTTCAGTTCGAAATTCCAAACCCCTGAAAAAGGCCTGAGCGTACAACGGCCGAAACGTTGTGATAAATATGGCGACAAAGATGAGGACAAAGTCCGAATAATGTAAATAATGGAAGACAGAAGTTACTTCCTGTGGCGTTATATAAACTGAGTGGTCAGCGGTCAAGTGTATTTTTGCATTTTTATCGCGTTGGTACGTGAATAAAATAATTCAGAATTACTAAGACCCTTATCGAGGTTATTTTACGCATCTAGCCATTTCAGCTGTAAAAAATGAGACCGAGCTGCCAATCAAATACTGCGTTTAAATTCGTAAAGATGAAGAACCAAAGAGGAAAGCGCCCCAGACCAATTAACATGAAAATATTTGTAGAAAAAATCACACAGAATATATGTTATAGATTTAGTAGGTAGTGGGAGGCATGGTGGAGTAATGGATAGCGGCTCGGGTTGAGGAATCAGAGAGCCGAGTTCGACTTCCAGTCTGATCTATTACATTCACTTACATGCTAATACCCTTGGGAAATGTATGAATCATCTTCTTCTCCCCCTAGTTACGGGTGAATAGCAGAACATACTCGGTTATATAGCCCTGGATGGCAACTGGTTTACCGCAGAAAGAAATGACAAACTACTGCGCGAAAAAATTGCCTCGTCAGTTATGTATCGAAAGTTACATGATCGCCTAATCGAGTATCACTCATGGTACATAACTGAGGTAGTATTAGGTCTGCCTAGTATATTGTTGTTAATGATGTTGTTATTCTTTCTGCCTTCATATTTTTTGTGGGATTTACTCTTAACATTGTGATTGGTATAATAAGGATATTAAACATTTTTGAAAGTGTTTTCTACGGATATTTCTCCTTTGTGTAAGTATTACGGGCTGCAAGTTATTAGTGCTCTTAAACAGAATCCTATAATTATTCCAGATTTTATCTACTTTCAGTGATGGGAATAAAAATTTACCACAAGCTGAAATAAGTTAATTACTAATTTACATTATAGAAAAAAAAAACCCAAAAACAAAAACAGAAGAACAACACTTACACACTTTCGTTTATTAGACATTGAATTGTCTTACTTCGCGTCCTCCATAGGTTGCCTAACTTTTAAATCAACTTGACTAATATTTATGCACGTTCTTAAGCTTAAAAATTTTGAAAAAAAAACAATAAACTTTTTTAATCTTATATAGAAATACTCAAAATAAAAGCGTATCAATTGCATTGATAAAGTCACACAGAGGACGGAAGGAGTCGGCTAAGAAAAGTTTGTCTTTATATATATATATATATATATATATATATATATATATATTATATATACATATAGGGAATTCACAGAATCCAAACTATTATTAAACAAGAAATCAGAAATATTATCGGAATGCATACATACGAAAATCAACAGGATAAGATATCTATCTATCTATCTATCTCTTCACACACACACACACACACACACACACACACACACACACACACACACACACATATATATATATATATATATATATATAGAGAGAGAGAAAGAGAGATAGATAGATAGATAGATAGATAGATAGATAGATAGATAGATATGGTATATATCTTGCTTGTAAATCATTCTTTAGTCATATGTCGTTAAATTCCACGGATATCTTTACCTAAGTATTGGTAAAACTTGCCACTATGTCAACACAAAACGAGCTAAATGAGTATACTTGAAAGAAAAGTAAATAGATATATATATATATATATATATATATATATATATATGTATGTATGTATGGAAAACAGCAGGTAGAAAATTAGGAAGATGGAAATATATGTCGGTCCATGGGAGAAGAAGAATGTAGAAATTGATTCTTTTTCCCAGTTAAAATAGAGATAAATTAGTTGGCTGGAAGTCTATCTCCAAATGAAGAACATGCCTTGGGTAGCCAATTAAGTGTGAACAGATAGACTGGCAGATTAACAGCCAAACTGAGACGAAAGTATTCACTCAATGTCATTAGATGATTGACCTTTGTGCTTTCATTTAATAGCCGAGGGGATTTGCTTAGAATGTCGATATCGAATATGCAAAATCGAAGAATATTGCCTTGGTTCGTCACGAATTAGTAGCTAAATTAGGACACCAGAGACACAGACAATGACTAATTGATGGATTGGCTGTAAGGTTTTTAATTATAAGTTCTCCGACGCTTAATTATACTTTCATAATTACCTATTTATACACACAGATAAAATAGAGACGCAAATACAGAGATACGTATATACACATAAATACTAAGAAAATCCGATACAAAGAGAAGGAAGTATTTTAATTTTGGCACCAATGTACACACACACAATATGGAATGTTTTCACCAATTACAGGGACAAACGTTCTTATGTGATATCTATATCTATCTATAAATGCAAATGCCAGTGTGTCACTCTTACAAGCCGTAGCCTAACATATCTTACCATTTTGGAATTAAGCCGATTCGGCGAGAAAATTAAAAACATTCAAGCCCGGATCCGAACCAGCAAACCTGAAATTTTGGATTCCCATATTTTCATAATTGATTGTTTTCGGCGATTTTTTACTTAGCCTTTAGTCACAAACTCTTTTGTATGATAACAATTTTATAACTTTTAAATAAATCGAGGAATAATGGAAATTAATTGTGAAATCCAGCGAAACTACCCATGAAATAAAAATAATTGTTTCTACGGAAAGTACGGATCTATGTACATCAAACTGTTTTTAAATGAAGCGGCGGCAGAAGAATTATTAAGGTAAGCTTAAATATTAATGCAGTTCTTAAATGCAGTGATCGGTTTTGAGTTCTGTAGTTTATTGTTGCGCATACGGCAGCAGTACGTCGCGCAAAAAGAAATCTCAGAGAACCAGATTGCAATCAAAAGAGCCAAGACTCCATAGAGGAAAAGAAAATCCAGTACAAATGAAAACCCAGATCAAACTGCAGCCAGAATAGCTCCGAATGCTGAGAATATGCAAAGACTTGGGGACTCTCAAACTCCTGAACAAACTGAAGGACCAATCAAGAACCTTTCGAAAAGCCATCCAATAGGCGGGTTTTAAGCTAGTTATTATAGATACTAAGAAAAATGGCAAACGCCTACCTACATAATAATCAACACTATCACTATAAAAAAACAATATATATATATATATATATATATATATATATATATATATATATATATATATATAGATAGATAGATAGATAGAGAGAGAGAGAGAGAGAGAGAGAGAGTAAAGGTAATAAATTCGTTGGTATAAAATCCAAGTGGATCCTAGTAATATAAAATATTAAAACTGATCCACAAAACAGTCTATACGCCGGGTTTGAATAAGACTAACATACTTCTCGCTGGTTGATGGTTGAAACAGATGTATACCCCTAACGTTTGACGTAATTTTGGTTGGATTTGGTTGTGTAATATATATATATATATATATATATATATATATATATATATATATATATATGTCTTAAAATAATTGTCGGACTTTGTCCATTTCATAATGTGTGACGTCATTTGTTTACATTTGATAGGCCATGAGCAGATATGAATGTAAGTTTAAAGGGAGTAAATTCGACCTTGCTAACCGAACGCTCCTCTGTGGAGTAAAACGGGTAAAGGCACATTAGGCTATATGACGGTTTCGTATAGGATACAGGTTCGATTCCTGTCGGAGGACGAATATTTTCTCTGAAAATTTCTCGGACATTCAGGCCGGTAAACGTTGTTCAATACTGTTTATTATAAACAGAACATTTACTTAAATATTTGTATCTATAAAAGAATGCATAAACATAGAAATGTCTTAATATATATATATATATACATATATATATATATATATATATATATATATATATATATATATATATATGTAACGCTGTAAAATTTAAATAGTTCAATAAAACAATCTAAAAATGTAACATCCAAAAATATAAAATAGAATGTAATACAACTAAAAATGTAACAATGATATAAAATAAGAAGTCTTCGGACACGTACAGCAATTATTCTGCAACTGACAAGGGCATGCTATTGCTCAATTTTCAGCCCTGGATATTTATTTTTTTATACAGTGGTGTTCACCCTGTATGGACAAGACAAGGAAACCACTCGAAATAGACGGCGAAAGAATAAGATGCAAAGCTTATATGGATATTTGGGGAAGGTATCACTTAACCCTAAACATGAACGGGTTAAGTTTATACTGTTCCGAGAAGCAACCACTTGGGAGTCGATTGTACAAGGTTCATAGGAGGAAGCTGTCCTAGTGGAACTTACATCCCCCAGGAGGATATGAAGTGAATGAGGGTGGTTTGCTACAATATGCGTGGCATGGCGGCTCTTAGACGTGAAGATTAATACTTGTGGAAGTAAAGAATGTAGTTTTTCTGAACACTCTTCATGGAAATAGCTATAGACCTGCGAGAGGCATTTGTGAGAACGAGGTTCCAGAGTGGAAAATAATTCGTCACCTACAAGGATGCAGATAATCTTTTGGACTCTATCGAGAAGAGAAAGAGAAGACTGGGCAGCTATCGCTCATATATGGCAACAGTACTCCATCTTTGTTCTGATCTGGCTCTTACAGAAGTAGAGAATATCAGGAGTATTCAAGTATTTACTGGGGAGGTACGAGTGTCTTGGAAAAGTCATGAACCCACCGGTCCTCTAACCAGTTATGGGTTAAATAGTAATGTAAAGTAGTCTTGGTTTTCAGAAAGCCTAGCAGGATGGTTACTATGAATTCAAAACCGTAGAGAAAACAACAGGATTCTACTCTATGATATTTCCCAAGAACCACAGTAATTTATAGATAATAAAGGAAAAAGTCATTATAGATATGACGAGATATGACGTCAGATTGCTTTGTCATAGCTACAGTGTTATAAATATGTCTCTATATGAGTGAGATCTTAAATTGAATTAAGGTTACATTTACAGAGAGTTTTCGTTGAATCTGGTGTGAGACTTTGGTATTTCTGCTAAGAAAATCGAAGTGTCGCTTACATTAATATTTCAGGAACAGAATGAAAAAACACTGTGACACATCTAAGAGATATGCACAAAAACAAACAGAATATATACTCTCATAATTTTCCCCAAACAGTCTTTCATAAATTAACGTGCAACAATACACGAACGCATTTGCAGACACACCCACCTCTTGTCTACTTTCGCTCTTTCGAGTGATTCTTACATAACCCCGTTTACTGAAGAAAACAACAAAAAAAAATTCTCAAAAACACACACTCCAGATATTGATTTTCCAAGCCTAGGTTAGATGTGGCACAAAGTTGAAAGTATGGGGCATCCAGTGAGGATAGAAATCACTACTTAGTCGTAATTGTTCTAGCGAGACAAGCTTTCTAACCATTACACCGCCCCGGGGTGCCCACGTACACTTCAGATAGGTGACCTCTTGAGAATAGCAGTTTCTGTAAACTTGGATGTCCAGGTGGGTAATGGCTCGGATTTGTTAATCGGACAGCTGAGTTCCAATTCCTTTTAGGTTCGTTATATTCACCTACGCGTAAGTATCTCTGGGAAAAGGATGTGTACTTCTTCTCCCCTCAGTTATGGATTAAATAGTAAAACTTGTAGCACCAAATTATTAAGATTTCCTCATACAATAAAAGATGCATATAAACTATTTAGATTCTAGCATTAAATAAACCATAGAGCTGGATTTATCGCTGAGCAAAATCAACTAACCAATTAATATATTTAAAGGGTAAATGTGTTCGAGTATATATAACTATTATTCCCACATTAAAGAGTGAAATTAATAACTAGTTGCTTAGCTATGTCATAAAAGAATGTGTACCACATGATGGTAATAAGATTTTCGATCTGGACGTCAGTAGCTATTAAGTTCACTCCCAGTTATATATCTATTAACTAAATATACCCTTTAATAATAATAATAATAATAATATCGGGTTACTAAACTATATATATATATATATATATATATATATATATATATATATATATATATATAGTCATCCACAGATAGACTGTTTCGCTGTATCACAACCTTTCAGTGTGGATAGACATCCGGAATCGAAACATGCAAAATAGAAAAAGACAAAATTATTCGTACAGTAGAAAATATCATTTTAAATTGATTGACCCGTGTAAATATATGTAATATACAGAATTATTTTATCGGTAAAGCCTTCTACACTATTTATTCAGTAGGATATTTGTGATAAATCGCACAAAGAACAACACTTGATGTTAACAACATGATGGGGAAGAGAAAAGAGCGTAGCGTTGACTTGAGACTGAGAATTATTAACTTTCTCAAGTCGGGAAACGGTCACAACGTTATTTCAAACCGGTTAGCTATCCCCAGATCTACGGTACACTCAGTTGTAAAGTCATTTAAAATGTTTGGCACGACAGAGAATTTGCCTAGGCCTTAAAGAAAACGAAAATTATTACCGCGTACTGAACGAAACCTGTTTCGCAAGGTTCATATAAACCTAAGAGTTGTTTTGAAAGACATCGCCAAAAGTTTGAATACGACAGGAATCAGTGTAAGCACTCGCACAATACAACGTTTTTTAAATAGAAATGGTTTGTATGGAAACCAACCCCAACGAACGCCTCTTCATAAACCATGTTACATTCTGCTCGGTTTAATTTTGCCAAAATGTTCTTGGACAAAAAATTACTTTTTGGAACATGTACTATGGAGTGATGAAACAAGAATTGAGGTTTTTGAACATAATGATGTACAGAAGATTTGGCGCAAGGAAGGTGAAGCTGTCCTTCCAAAGAACAAAATGCCAATATTAAAACATGGAAGCGACTCGATGATATTTTGGAGAACGGGACAGTTAATTACAATAAGAGGAATAATGAAATTTGCAGACTATATAAAAATTCTGCATAGAAATCTACAACTCGCAGCGCAAATTCTTCATCTAGGTCGGGGATTTACTTTCCAGCAAGATAATCAATGATTGCGTGGCTTCAGAAAATGATTACAGTTCTGACATGACTTCAGAACATCCTCACTTCAACCCTATTGAAAATCTATGCTAAGAATTGAAAGTTTCAATAAGTCGTCGGTCAGCCAAAAACATTCAGCAATTCGAACGTGTAACCATTGAAAAATGGAAGAAAATCCCAGAAAAGACTTGTTCAAACGACATCAAAAACTTTAGAAAATGATTGCAGCAATTTATGAGGGGCCATGCTATTGATCATTAATATTGTGAAGATTGTCAGTTTTACATACTGTACGAATAACTTTATCTTTTCCTATTTTGAATAATTAACCTGTTGAATTTGTTGTATTTAATCTATTGTTCTGACAATTGAGTTTATATTCCTTTTTGTGCTGATTAACTTATAAAAAACTTGACAACATACGGGCATTAGATTCTGAGAAATGGATAAAAATATTCATAATTGATGAGTGTACGAATAATTTCGTTATTGACCGTATTTATATATACATATGTAGAAATTCACGATAAGTAAAACTATATCTGTAAAAAAGAGTAATATGAATGAAGACAAAAAGAAAACTTACCATAGCCATTTCTTGTCACATTTGATTATAATACACGGAAATATTCGTGAATATGAAAGGAATATGCTATAAATAGGCAGACATAATGTTTGTAATTTATCTAATCACACACACACACACACACACACACACACACACACACACACACACACACACATATATATATATATATATATATATACAAGTACAAAGTTGGTACACAAGGAATAAAATTCCAATAACTAAAAATACTATTCATAAGAGAGTGCTCAATACTGAGTAGAACTAATAATATTTATTCAAATTTGTGACATATGCATGTTATAAGAAAACTACAAAAGTTGCAATTTTGTTACGACACTTATGGTGTCTTATCAAGTGATTATGTTAAATAGAAATGAATTACTATATATATATATATATATATATATATATATATATATATATATATATATATATATTTAAATAACAAAAAATCTTGGTAATCCTTATGGATAATCCCAAGGAAGATGAAATCCTGATAGCTCAAAAGTCAGAGCGAATTTAATTTAAAGAAAAATAGACCACATTAAGTCTCCATCACTTATAATTTATTTCACCAGAAAATTTTATTTTTCTCTGGGTCTTCAGACTTCACTTTCAAAGATGAAACGAGAAATGAATTGAAAATTTATACTTTTGACGGGCAGTATTAAGCTTATATAAGTTTACACAGAGGATGGTGATGGATAGTGTGAGAGACATGGTCGAGTTTAGAGAGGGAAGGGAGAGTTTTAAAATTTATTTTTATCTTTATTACAATACTTAATATTGAAGAGGAGGAGGTAAGGATCAGACACTGACCTATTTAATCGGTCAACTCAACGAAAATGATGGAAAAAGGGAATATATATATATATATATATATATATATATATATATATATATATATATATATATATATATATATATATGAACTTTAAAAATATATATATATATATATATATACTTTAAATATATATATATATATATATATATATATATATATATTTGAACTTTACTTCAATCTTTCATGAGCTTCTGATTCTCAGCTATGGTTAATTAATGATGAACATGTCATTTTCGTTTATGATCGATTTCATCGCGAATCTTCTCTTAAGATCGGAGACTAATTATATATTCTTGTTGCTCAACAAAGAGTGCAACAGTGTTATAAAAACCCCCAAAATTTCAGTAAGATATCGTTAATCATTTCAAGGATACAAGGATTCAGAACTTAATCTCACAATTTTGCTGTTACATCCGGTATATTTTTTATTACGTGATGAAGACCACACGAGTTGCATAATTAAACTCATATCACAAACTAACTTATAGTAAATACTTCTAAACAAACGTATATTATAATATGATATTGACATCGTATATTTATCATATAAATATAAATATATCCGGAACAGTTTACTGACGTCAGATTCTTAATAGCAATTCTATTGAAGGAGCGTGTTTCTGTATAATAGATGGCATGTTGGAAGTTCATTTTTCTTTGTTTCAAGCACAAAGAATTTATGCTACATGAAGTTGAATTCGTTCAAGGATGATTTTGTTTATTCTAACCTGTTTTACTTTAAAAAAAAATGTTGATGACATTTCCGTTCCTATCTCTTTGTATTTATGGGTTTCTTTCTTTCTTTCTTCCTTTCTTTAAATGTATATTTTTCGTCTTTCTTTTATCTTCCATCTATTTCTTTTAGTACACCTTTTTCTCATTTTCTTTTAATATACTTTTTTTCATTATTTACTTTTCTTTCTTTATGCACAATTTTTTTGTCTTTCTTTCAATACACTACTTTCTTTCATTAAAACTTTTCATCTTCCCTTCTTTCATTCTTTCTTTCATTATAAATTTCTTTCTTTTTCTTTCTCTCTTTCTTTCCTCCCTTCTTTCTTTCTTTTTCTTTATTTACCTCTTTCTTTCCTTCTTTCTTTTTCTTTATTTCATTCTTTCAATCTTTCTTTCTTTTTCTTTATTTCCTTCTTTCTTTTTCTTTATTTCCTTCTTTCTTTTTCTTTCTTTCTTTCCTTCTTTCTTTCTTTCTTTTTCTTTATTTTCTTCTTTATTTCCTTCTTCCTTTTTCTTTATTTCATTCTTTCCTTCTTTCTTTTTCTTAATTTCTTTCTTTCTTTCCTTCTTTATTTTTCTTTATTTCCTTCTTGCCTTCTTTATTTCCTTCCTTCTTTCTTTCTTTTTTTATTTCCTTCTTTCCTTCTTTCTTTCCTTCTTTATTTCTTTTTCTTTATGTCCTTCTTTCTTTCCTTCTGTCTTTCTTTTTCTTTATGTCCTTCTTTCTTTCCTTCTTTCTTTTTCTTTATATCCTTCTTTCCTTCTTTCTTTGCTTCTTTCTTTCTGTTTCTTTCTTTCCTTCTTTCTATCCTTCTGTCTTTCTTTCTTTCTATAACTTTATTCTGTTTTCTTTCAATACAAACTTGTCTTTCTTTCCATTAATAAATTTCTTTCTGTCTTTCTTTCATGGCACTTCTTCCGTCTTTCTTTCCATTTTTCATTCTTTCATTCTTTTTCTCAGTTGCTTTTTTTAATCTTAAAAAAATATTTTTCTTCGTTTTGTTTTAATCTTTTTTTTATTTAATTCGATTTTTCCGCCCTTGTTATGTATTGTTTTGATTTTGAAACGTTTATTCCTTTGTCTATATTATCAACAAATCCCTTTCTATCCCTTTTCCTCGTTTATCCTTTTTATACTCCATTGCCTTTGCCTTACTTCCTTCTTTACCCACTCTGACAATTCTTTTTTTACTTGACTCGTGGATTTCTCATGTATCTAAAACTTTATCATTTCCCAATTTTATGCACGTTTAAACAACCTTTCGAAATCTCGCAAAAATATCACCCAAACTTGCCTTGTCCAATAATCTTTTTCAAACGTTGCAATCATGTAAAGAGGATTCCATCAACAAAAATCGCAGAACGAGATTCTTCGTAATTCAGTTATCGATTTCATTTCCTTCTCTCCTTCGCCATTCTCTTGGAATATCCAGCGTAGCATCGACTGCAAATATGCTCCTTGCATATATATCTGCACCGAA
This sequence comes from Acanthosepion pharaonis, assembly GCA_903632075.3. Classification (NCBI taxonomy): domain Eukaryota; kingdom Metazoa; phylum Mollusca; class Cephalopoda; order Sepiida; family Sepiidae; genus Acanthosepion; species Acanthosepion pharaonis. The sequence goes on from CAHIKZ030004411.1 coordinate 743,804, forward strand.
ATGGTTTGATGAATTGCAGTAATCAAGAGCGAAAAGGACAGAGAGAGAGAGAGAGAGAGAGAGAGAGAGAGAGAGAGAGAGAGAGAGAGAGAGAGACGACAGATTAAGAAGCAAACAGATACAGGAAAAATATGCAGCCACCTGCCACATTTGGTATTTTCAAAAATTTATTTTGTCCTCGTAACTTCCTCATCGGAATTCTGCTGATAGTCAGATGCTAAAGCCATAAGATGATGTGTTTCAAATTTATGAAAAATATTTAGGCTATTTATTTACCATCAATAGTTTCATCAGTAGATTCATATGCCATGTGCAATGAATCAGAAATTAAGCTATATATATATATATATATATATATATATATATATATATATATATATATATATGCATGTATTTAATATAGCTATAAGTGGAAAGATTTTCACGATAATTATTGTTTGTCGTAAGGCTATTCAATCTATTTAAATATGCAACATTAACAGCATATAATATCTGCATTTATTTCCTGAGTATATTCTTACCATAAGTCTTGCAACATAATTATATATATAAATATATATATATATATATATGTTTTTTTCCTCTCTTCCTCCTACTCTCTCTTTCTCCACCCACACATACACACACACACATATATATATTATATAGCTATAAATGGAAAGATTTTAAGGCTAATTATTGTTTGTCGTATGATTATTAAAACTATTTAAATATGCATCAATAAAAGCATATACTCTCTACAAGTATGCATTTATTTAATGAGCATAGTCTTGCCATATGTCTTGCAACAGAATGATACTTACACACACAAACACACACATATATATATATATATATATATAGGCTGATACTCATACGAGGTGATTTTAGATTTTATTGTTTATTAATTATTTTCACTGTAATAGTAAATACATTGAGCTCTTTTTGTCGATTAGTTCTATTAATAGGTTGCACTTGGATTATAAACCAACAGATTTTATTACCTTTACTATATATATATATATGAAGAAATATAGTTTTAAGGTGTGCTATATTTATGGGATAAAGTGCCCAATATCAGAGATAGAACGTATATAAATATAAATATAAAAGTGAACATTGAAGTCAACACTCCAAGGCGACAGGCTGTTTCATGTTGGATGCAATCGTCAGGCCGGAAATCGTCAGGTATGAACCAGCCTGTCGCCTCTGAGTGTTGCCTTCAATGTTCACTTTTACACACACACACACACACACACACACACACACACACACACACACACACACACACATATTAGCCATTTATTTAGCTGGAAATACTAAATAAAGAATAAGTTTTCTTTTGTCTCTCATATTCAGCGATATATATATATATATATATATATATATATATATATATATATATAGGAAGAGTAGATATGGATATCAATACTGAGTAACCACAGTCTGTTTCATGGGTGTAAGCACACATCAGGCCATTAAAACAGCGTTCAAGGATGAAAAAAAAACAGCCGGCAGTGTCACGGTGTCAGCATCAGTGTACAAATCTCTTATATTTACACATGCTCTATCCCGGATTTAGAGAACTTAAACTCAATAATTGAAGAAAATACCAAAAAATATATCATATATATATATATATATATATATATATATATATATATATATATATATATATATATATATCAGGCCATCCCATAAGTTCTGTCTGAATTTTAACTTTTTATGTCTAATGGAGCTGAACATTATTTTTATGTTTAGATGCATTTAAACTGATCAAATTTTATTTCAGAGAACAATAAAATTAAATTTTGTTTGATTAAAACTCTGCTAACATGGAAGTACCCAAGAATCATTTGAGGCAACATAATGCTTTATGAGTTCAAGAAAGGAAACTCAGCAGCCGAAGTGGCTAGAAACATTCACTCAGTTTATGGAGAGGAATGTGTGAATGAAAGAACTTGCAGAAGATGGTTTGCAAAATTCAGAGGTGGAGATTTCACCCTTGAAGATGAAGATCGAACCGGACGTCCAGTTGAGTGTGATGAAAAGCTTCTTGAAGCAGCCCTTGAAGAAAATCCTGCTTTTTCAGTTGAGGAATTGGCAGTGGTTCTCAGTTCAAACCATACAACTGTTCATCGTCATCTTCAACAACTTGGAAATGTTCCTAAACTTGTGAAATGGGTGCCTCATGAATTGTCTGAAAACAACCTCAAATCCCGAGTTGACATCTGCTCTTCTCTCCAACTTGTTTCGCCTTTTTTGGATAGACTTGTGTCTGGCGACAAAACATGAATCTTTTATCGAAATGTGAAGCGTTTTAGACAGTGGCTTGGTAAAGGGGAAGGACCCCAGCCACAGCCGAGAAGGGAACTACATGGGAAAAAGGTTCTTCTTTCAATCTTGTGGGATCGCCAAGCAATAATCCACTTTGAATTCTTACCACCTAATGCAACAATTAATGCTCAAATATACTGTCAGCAATTAGAGCATTTGAACTAAGATTTGAGGAAAAAAAGACCTGCTCTAGTGAATCGAAAAGGGGTGATGAAGATCGAAGAACTTGGTTGGGAGAAAATTCCTCATCCACCTTATTCTCCTGATCTTTCTCCTTCAGACTACCATTTATTTCGTAGATTACAGAATCATTTGGAAGAAACAGCTTTTGTAACACAGGAAGAGGTTAAAACTGACATTTTTGAGTTCTTCGAATCAAAGCCCAAAGAATTTTACAGTAATGGAATTAGTAAACTTGTTAATAGATGTAAGGAAGTCATAGATAATCAGGGAAAATACATTATTGATTGAATCTGTAATTAAATGTAACATTTGGTCACTTGTTTTCTTTATTCAAAATTCGGACAGAACTTATGGGATGACCTGATATATGATAGGGAAGTGATAGGAAACATCTATACATTTAATATTCCCGTTATATTTTTATCTAAACGTCATCAGATAATTTTTAGAATGAAATTATGTGAGAGAAACTTCCGGTATTTTTGTTCTTGATTGTTTGTTTTTAATTGTTCAGCTGCGGGGGTCCGTCAACCAATGATACGCGGCTGCAAATGATATCACGATGTCCGCATAGAAGATATTTAGCTGTTTCAATTTTAATTCTAAAGCATATACCATATATTACTATATAAAAATATATACTATATATTACTATATAAAATATATTCTATATATTACTATATAAAAATATATACCATATATTACTATATAAAATATTTCTAGAACAGGTACATTGACCTTGACTTGTATAAAAATACATATGCTGTTAGCAATCTGAATGTTTATAAAACCCTAAGTCGGCACATAGTTAGCAAAAAGTTGTCGACCCTTGGGCTAGACAGTATATGTCTTTGTGTGGTGTCAATGTAAGAGCGTTTATAGATTTGGATTCTAGTGGGTATTATGGCGTCAGTTTTGTATAATTTCCGGGTATGTAACTCCTGAAAACGGTAGTTGTATGGTGGCATGTCTGGGTATTTGCGTATCGCATTTCGAGTTTGTATTGCAGGATTTGGGTGGCAGTAAACATATATACATGTAGTGGGAATTTTCTTCTATCTGTTACTGTATTTATGATAATCGGTGTTGGCTTCAAAGGCTTAGTTTGGAACGGCCGCACGTATGTGGATCTCAGAGACTTTAAGTATGGTATTTATGAAAGTTGGTGATATGAAAACGTTACTTTGGCGTATATTAATCGACAGTAAAGTATTTATTAATATCCAAATATAAATATCTTTTCTTAGAAAGCATATTTCTTATTACGGTGTTTTTTTTTTTAATAGAATTTATGGTCTATTTTATTTAAGTTCAGTGAATTCTCTCATCATATGTCTCTCTTAGATTTTTAGATTCGATCTTTTATATGTTTTAAACTGTCGAATTCTAACCCATACTTGATTGATTGATATTATATATATATATATATATATATATATATATATATATATATATATATATGTATATTTATCCGAAACACCTGAAGGTACCAAAAGATTGAAACCAAAGTAGCGTGATCGGCTGATCTCTAAGGTTTTTTAAATTTAAAATGTAAAATTTTTATCTTATCTTATTCTCTTTATACATGTATTGATCATTTTTAAAGCTACTGTTTCCTGGTCTAATTCAATTGAAACCAATAACTTATATATATATATATATATATATATATATATATATATATATATATATATATATATATATATATATATATTAAATTAATAATTATATTTATGCTCTACTTGTGTATCGAGCACTATTTTTTTAAAAATAATAAAAAATACTAAGGAACCTTGGATTATTTACCTAACCAGTTCTTTCCTATTTTCTATATTTTCACACACACACACACACATACACATATATATATATATATATATATATATACACACACACACATATACATATATATATATATATATATATATATATATATATATATACGCAAGATAATGCCCTTTTGTTAATCTTTATTGCACAGAAATAAACAACAAAGTTTAAGATGGTTATGATTACGTATTTTTATCTTATATTATTCTCTTTATACATGTATTGATCATTTTAATACTACTGTTTCCTGGTCTAATTCCCCTCAAACCAATAATATATATATATATATATATATATATATATATATATATATATATATATATATATATATAATTACATGAATCATTCATAAAAAAAAAACAAATATAGAAGTTAATCATTTAAATCTAGTTTTTTGTATGAATGGTTCATTTAATTATAAATTGAACTGCACCTATACTTGAAAAATATATATATTTATATGAATATATATATATATATATATATATATATATATATATATATATATTTATATATATACGCAAGATAACACCCTTTTGTTAACATTTGTTGCATAGAAATGGTTATGATTACCTATAAATTACACGTTCGTGAAGAAATCCTTCAATTTTAATTTCAAGCTGAGGTTGACAGGACGAACATGGAGCAACTAATTATCCATCACGATCACCAGACCTAACAGGAACCGACTTTTTCTTGTGGGGCATACGGAAAGATTTTTTTCACAGGCTGAAACCGAAAACAATTACTGAATGTAAACAAGCAATTTCTGAAAGATTTATTGATATTAATCTAGAAATGTGTCAAATGATTTGTAGAAGTGTTGCTGATAGGTCTCAGGGTTGTATAACGTTGGGCACTTCTACGTGGTTTAATGGTGAGAAAGCACAAACAATTATGACAGAGAAGTTAGTTATATCATTACGGGGTGTCCTATATTTTCAGACTCGTGCCACATCTAGGCTAGGCTTAGGAAATCACCATAAAAATCATGTTGTTTTCATGTGAAAGTACATATAAGTTTTTTTAAAATAATGTAAATTATTTTAATTCAATAAAAGTTAATAAATAAAAGCTCGCGTTAATTTCACTGCACCATATTTGACATATTTGACAAATGGAAAACGTTTCATTGAAACCAGATTTGATAACGCGCTTCGGTTTTCTAGGTTTCATGAAATCCAAAATTTCTTAAAAACATTGTCGGGATCTATTCTAAAAACATACTAAAATATACAGAGGCACATATATAATTATATATATCTATATATATGAAAAAAATATGTTTACCATCTATTTAGTATAATTAGCAATGTAGATGTTCCATATTTTTACTTTACCTATTGGACGCTTTCATAAGCTTTCTGAGTATATAAAAATAATTGAAATAAAATAAATTAAAAAAAAATGTTTCTGAAAATTTTGTGTACTTCATCAAATCTGAACTTTAAACTTGGTTATATCCTTGATACATTTGTCGCTGACATATCTTATATTATAGTTATTTTTCTATTTTAGCTTAGATCTGACCTTTAATTGGTTAACCTAGACATACCCACAAATATATTCTTAATTCTGACCTTATGCTCCATCTTTAACTTCCTAAAATCCGTACCGATTTGTTTCCAAATTTCCCTAATAAATCATTTTTATCACAAGTTATCAACCTCGTCGCCTGAGGTAGAACTATTATTGTTCTGAAACACGAAAGCTTTTGTGTGGCGATGTAAAATGTTTTTCGTGTAATCTATTATAGTGGCGCAGATTGAGAAATCAGAGAGCCAAGTTCGAATTACAGTCGAATCAATATATTACGTGCTAATACCCTTGGAGAAGGTATGAGTCCTTTTCTTCGCGCCCCAGTTATGGGTAAACAGACCGGGTTCTATAGCCTTGGATGAGAACTGGTTTATCGCAGAAAGAAATGGCAATATACTGCAGGGAAAATCTGCCTCGTCAGTCATATATTGAAAGATACATGTTCGCTTACGCGTGGATCACATAACTGACTGACTGCTTATCTGTACGTTTATTAAAAGGAAGGATATAATATACCTGAACGAAAATAATATCCGATTATTCCTAATTTGATTTACTCAGCATTTAGAAAACAGTTTAATAAGTGAATTAATAAGAAAAAGAAAATTACTATTATCAATTATTTTATTTCAATCATTACCCATCCTTTATTCCATTTTACAAAAGAATTTGACACCGAAATAATATTTGTTGGAGGTTTCTTAGGTATTGCTGATTGGTTATAGACATTTTCCATAACTGTCAATAAGCCCTATGAATCCCTCGATTGGTATTGACGACCATTCTTTTATGTAAAATTGTTTCAAATCATTCAGAGTTAATGTTTTCCATTTACGACCAGTACTTATAAATTTATCCACAAATGTTCATTTGTATTATTGGCAGCCAATTGATAATACGATTCCAACAGCCGACGGAGGAGGTTCTCGAAGTATCGTTCTGTTCGTTGTCTTTTTTGGGAAGTTGAGTCAAGTCTAAGCAGAATAAGTAAAATATTTCAAAATATTTTAATGAATTCTTTTCACCCTCACCCCTGAGATTTCCGGTGGCCTCTGTGCTTATGTACCCCATAACATGAGTTTTTGTTTTTAAAATGATGTTCCTCCTGTACAAAGCCCGAGAACAAGTCTAGGTCGAGGGTTCCAGATTAAGAGGTACAGTTTATGTGAATATCTAATATAACGTTTAAATCTAGATTGGAACAGATTACAATTGTAGTGACCGGTGAAGCACCCTCTTGGTAGTTTGTCCCAAACAGTAGTTCGCGGGAGGAAGCTGCTCAAGTGCAACTTGCATCATACCAATGGAATGCGAAGTGTTCAAGTAAGATGGTTTTTATTTTTTGATGCATTTGTGTTTCCGTCGAGTCAATCTATGGGATCTGATGACGTGATGTTTACTATAAAACCGAAGATAAGTTTATAATGTAAACACTTTCTTGAAAAATAGTCGACTCATTCTATCGCTCCAGACATTAACTAACCCCTTCTGCCATGCTTTATCGTTAACAAGTAAATATTTTGGCTCCATCGGAATAAAAAGACTATTATTGAATTAGGAATATGGGTAGAGAGATAAAAATCTGCAGATGTGTCTGCACGTCTGAACTTTTTCAGGAGCGATACTTTCCGTGTTCTGCAAGATCGGAGGCCATGTTACCGGGAAGCGTTGCTGACAGCTTGAGGTGTAAATGGTGCCGTTGATACTCCAACCGACGATTTGCACGTTCTCAGTATCTGTTGTTCTTAACTATTCTTATAATTTTCTTTGCGGCACAGCAATCGATATAATGAGCAACATCACGTTCCTTCCACTTACGAACTAATCCAACGAGCCGAGAAAGGATGACATTTTAAACATTCCCAGATGGCTCTGAAATATCTTACAATGCAGGCCAATTACAGTATCACTGAGGTTTACAGAAAGTTCTTTAATTATAGGAGTGGTTCGATACAATGTGCATAGAATGACGGGTCTAAATCTGTGAAGGTTTGAAAGGGTGGAATCTAACAATTGAACATTTTCTATGGAAGTAGCAATAGGGATATTTACTAAAACGAATAATTTTAAACGAATAATTTTGTCTTTTTTATTTTGCATGATTCGCCTGTCAAATTGGTTATTTTCAACCTATTGTTCTGAAAACTGAGTTTTATATTCATTTCTGGTGCTTCTTATATAAAAACCTGGCATCATACGGGTATTAGATTCTGAGAAATTGATATAATTATTCAAAATTAATGGGGTTACGAATAATTTCGTCGTTACCTGTATCTTGTTATTCTCATCACTACTTTGTTTTAAAGCTTCCACAACACTCCAGTTTTTAAAATTCTTTTGCAGCACGACGTTCTTTCAAAATATGAAGACAACTGAATGAAGTATGGAGTCTTACTTACAATCTTTTTTTAAGCATATCACCCCAAGCAACGAGGAAGTGCCACTAGCACGCAAGGGGTTAGAGATTGTGAGAGCAAGAGTAAAGAGGAGTGTTCGGGGAAAGGATAAAGAGAAGGACGAGGATCAAGATCAAGCTATCAGAAGATGTCGATTGACATTACATTTGAATATTTGAAGATTATAGCTATCAGGGAATCAAGTATGAGAAAGAGAGTTTCTCTGACAGGAGGTGCGAGATAAGATGATCTTGGAGTAGAAGACATGATTACATTTAACCGTTTCAGTAGTGAAATAGTGGCAGCGAGATGCCAACCTAGTAGCACGCTTAAAGCCATGCAATTTGGGAATCAGTGAAATTAGAGCAGCTGCCATGAAAATACTTGTCGAAAAGACAGAGGGGAAGCCACAGCACGTCTGTGAGGAACTGACTGTGGACGATCTGGACCCATCACATTGCATATCCGTCTCTGGATTTTGTCGAGGACCTCAAGATGAACAGCGGGACCACCAGACCATATACAGCAGCAGTTTTTTTATGCAGGAACGAATTGTTGATTTGTAGATTTTAAGGATGGCCTACTTCTTTTTCATCTACTCGAAATTCTGATTAGTTTTTGCGATGGTTTTAAAATTTAATGAGTATTTAATTCGTAAATTAAATTTAGATAGTGATGCTGAACATTACAACATACGCAGTATGTATGGTTGGTTATTAACTTAATTACATAATGTCCTGAAGTTTGAATACTGGTGCAAAATTATTATTGCTAAGTGTGTAATATTGGTTGAAAATACGATAGAATGCTAAATATATGAGCAAGTTTGAAGAACTCCTATTACCGTTTTGACATGTTTCGCCGACAAACCAATGTCATCTGAAAAAGAATTGTCTTTCAACAAAAATATTTCAGCAGTTGGTCGCTTGGTTTCAACATTAATATGTTGTCACAGATATCAAATTCTACTTATCCCCGCTCGAATAAACCAAGAAAATTCACCTGGGTATAAGATCCAAGTTTTTTTCAGACGAATGTGCAAGATTACAATTCTATGATATACAAGAAGCCAAATTTATGTGCACAATGGTTGTGTAGAACATAGAGTAATCCAATAATGTTACAATATCTATATAAGCCGATTTACGTGAAACAATTCTATGAATATTTAGAAAGAAAGAGATACAACTATCCTGAGTTGAAAAGATTGACAGGCATACAGAAGATGACGAAAAATGGAAGGGATAGGAAAAAACAATTAAAAATGAAAAAAAATAAAAAAAATAAATACTTTAATGCTTTGAAAACAAAATAAATCAAGCCAACCGACATTTCCAATAATTTGAAATGCGGAGAAAAGCGAAAAATGACAATAATGTCAAACATTCGAAAACCAACGCGGAAAAAAAAATGTCACGGACAGAAAAAAACACTTTTAGTTACAATTTCACTTTGTATTAAACTGAATTTAATAAATATTTTATTTGCGTTTCCAGAATGAAAATAAAAGATATAGATTCGAAATATCCTAACCATAGATATGCATTCGTTAATAAAATAATTGGAACTAGATCAAACCTTATGGTTCCTCAAGGAATTATTGGTTGGTGAAAATTTGTCTTTAGAAAGGTCATTTAAATCTCCAAGGCGGTTTACTCGAATTTGTGTTTAAGATATCAAGCTGCCAACTCGTATAGCGAATAAAAATAACACAAACATACACATACGTATATATATATATATATATATATATATATATGAGAACGAACAGAGTACAATTCCTGCGTTCGTAACATTTAATTTAAAGGAGGGCTCAATACAAGGTAGAGCAATATTATTTATTTTAGGATATTACACCGAAAACAGGTCAAAATCGCTACACAGTTGCAGTCATGTTTCGATGCATATCAATGCATCTCATCAGGCAATTGTAAATGAAGGATTTATTGAGAAAATCTAAGTTAAGTCCTTCACTCGCGAGTAAATTACAATCGCCTGATGAGATGCATTGCTACGCATCGAAACACGACTGAAATTGTGTAACGATTTTGACATGTTTTAGATGTAATATCCTAATGTGTGTGTGTGTGTGTGTGTGTGTGTGTGTGTGTGTGTGTGTGTGTGTGTTTGTGTACGTGTGTTGTAACCCAGGGAAGGTTACCGAATAGAATAATCACGCGAAAGTTGGTAATGAACGATAATACTTAGGACAAGAACAGCACATATAAGATTCGCCAGTGGCGCGTAGAAGAAGTTGCCAACTGTTAGAAGCGAGTCAAGTGAATTCCACAATGAATCACCACCTGCAGTATATCTATCAACCGCCCCAGGCCGTCAGATGTGGCACAAGGCCGAATTTAATGTGAGTTATGCGCGCGTCGTAGGGTTGACCAAAATTCCTCGTAGACCACGTATAAAACATTATATATATTATATATATATATATATATATATATATATATATATATATATATATCATGTCGGTAGAAAGATGACTGAAGTCGAGATGCCAGGACAAATGAAATTAAAATCTCTTCTTTGGATTTTGTCAAGAATTTAGAGATACAGATCAGGAGTATCAGACCGTATATCTCATCAATATTCAACGCATACACGAGTTGTATATTTATAAATATGCAAGATGGATTCTGCCGAGAAGAAATCTAGCAATAGATTAAATATCAGTGTGCAGATGATACGACGCCATTGAACAGAGGGAATATTAACCGGAACACATCGGCCAGTGGCGAGTTCCCTGATGGAATAAACGGTGAGTTGTCCCTGACCAAGACAACATTAAAGGTAGTGGTCATCGGCTGTTACTTGACCTGGGTAAGAGGTTCTCCGTCGTGTCTGTTTGGACAAGAAATATTATGAATGAATGAATGAATGAATATCTCTTAGGCCTTCAAACCAGGTATATGGAAGAAATTAGTCAGGGGCTCAATTGCACAGCGACCCTAAAACCATTGCGATGATGATCATGATGATAATGAAGATGATATTTAAATAGTAATATAATTGGCGGTTACTGTGGACATATGTATTTTATAAAGACGGACATGCTTGTTCACCCATAGATGCTGTTTTATTTTGTTACTTTTGTAGAGCCGAGTTCGAATTCCAGTCGAATCCATTACATTAACTTACGTGCTAATATCCTTGGAAAAAGTATGAATCCTCTTCTTGTCCCCCCCAGCTATGGGTAAATAGCAGGACAGACCGGGTTCTATAAACTTGGGTGGCAACTGGTCTACTGCGGATATAAATGGCAACCTACTGCAGGAAAAAATCTTCCTCGTCAGTGATGTATCGAAAGATACATGATCGATTAAACGTTTATCACGTATGACACATAACTGAACAGATATTCACTTACGTACTAATATCATTTGAAAATGTATGAATCCTCTTCTTGTCCCCCAGTTATGGGCAAATAGCAGGACAGACCGAGTTCTTTATGTTTGGATGGCAACTGGTCTATTGCAGAAAGAAATGGCAAACTACAGCGGGGAAAAATTCTGCCTCATCAGTCATGTATCAAAAGATACATGATCGCCTAAGTGTGTATCACGCATGGAATATAACTGATGTAGTTACGCATTTACGATCGAGATCAATCTTCTTTAAAGTACCGTGTCACGTCAGGACGTGGGCGGTTACGATTCGTTATCTTTTGTAGTCCTTAGTAAATTTTGTCTTTTTTTTTTTTTATCTCTGCTGACTCCTGCACTGCCAACCATTTACACAAGCTCCTTCGGTATATTATACTCTGTTTTACTCTAACCTTCTTCACTTCAATATGTCCTGTGAATATCAAATTCTCGAAGCCGTCTTTTCTCATTATAAACCCAAGAAATATCAACTGCCTGTTAACCATGTTTGCCGTAGTCTTTGAATATAGAATCCAGTGAAGTACGTAATTTGTTAAATATCAGAGGTTGGCAGTGAAGATTCGGAAAATGTAGCAGCTGTTAAGTAATTCTTTAGGTCTTCGATATCAGAGGTTGGCAGTGAAGATATTTGGAGAAAGAAGAAAATGGCTGCCTTTATACATGTCGGATTGAATATTTTGAGCTTTCTGATTGGTTAACTCTTCTATTGGTGAACTATAAAATGAATCAGCTCATTTTGGCTAGCACACTAGTACAACGTACCCCAAAATTCTAACACTGTCTCTTTCAGATGTTACGTGTAAGTGTCGATTTTGTTTCTATTTTCTCGAAAACCTCGTCGTTGCTCACGTATTCAGTCAATAGTATTTTCAGCATCGTTCTCTAGAACCACATGTCTTCTTCATCTGTGAGGAGATATTCCAGTTATAACTACCATATAGGAGGACCGATATTACATAACACTTCAGTACACATTTCTTTGTTTCTATCGAGTTTTTCTTATTTTCTAATCTAGGTAATAACTAATGATTTTCAAGGTGGGCAGGTTCGACATAATCAAAGCACTGACGCAATTGGTATTTCTATGTTTAAACAATCCGAAGTAAGTCAATATCCACACCCTAATCAACACTCACACACACACACATATATATATATATATATATATATATATATATATATATATATATATATATATATGTATATATATATATATATGTATATATGTATATATATATATATATATATATATATATATATATATATATATACATATATATATATATATATATATATATATATATATATATATATATATATATATCACGCATACGAAACATAGACATATTTGTTGTTATATAGTGAGAACATGAAATGATTGAATTGCATTTTGATAAAAGATTCTGCTGATAAATTATTTTTTTTTCTCTCGAAGTCGATATGAAAGTGAAACAATAAAAATGAGAGGCAACGTGCAAAATAGATAATCGACAATTAAAGAATTTCAGTTCCGTTGAAGAAATTGTTTTTCAGTGAATTTTGAAACGAAATTTTCATCAGAAGAATCTTTGCTAAAAGAAAATGAAAAATAAAAGAATGAAAAAAAAAAAAAAAGAAGAAAATATTAGATTTCGAACAAAGATTAAAATCAGTGTATTTCCTGATTTTGATCGTAATAATTTGCTTTTCTTTAAAATATTTATTTATTTGTAAACGTGCAGTTTTCATGATTCCTCGACACTTTGGTAGCGGATGGGCGAGCAACATACCATTCTTCTTTTATGTGCTATGTCTTTTCAAGATCATGGCTCTCCACAATTTCCAGTTCTTTGCAGCTCTTATTTTTTTTCTTTTTGTTATCTCTCCCAAACCATGCTCAGCGATGCATTTACACAGGCTCGCGGAGAAGCTATCGTTATTTTCATCTGTTTTTCTTATCTTCAATCTGTCCTGTGAGTATCAAATTTTCCAGGCCTTCTTTCAACATTATGTGCCTTAGACATTTCAACCGTCTCTTGCTGATGTTAAGTATAAGTGTCAGTTACCTGCACACAACATTTAACAAGCATGCTGAGTTTCTATTCCTGACGATACCATTGGATTCTTTTAGAACTTATATTATTATCCATTTCCGTACAAGGACACATAGACATTTGTTGATCGAGAAGTTAGTGTTACTGTTAAAATTCATAAAATCTTTCTTCTAAAGCCGGCTTTCAGGGAAAGAGGTTTCTAGTTTCCACTAACTGTTATCGCTCTTAATCCATTTAATTATATGTTGTCTTTGCTTACGTTAGGATACCTTTCGCTAGCAGAAATTATCGATTGAAAGTTTTTGTCTTTAAAGACAGTTATTTAGACTTTGCTAAACAGACGCTTCTCTGTAACTAAATGGTTTAGCATGTCAGATCAAATATAGTAATACAAGTTCTATTCATGTCGGAGAAAGCATATTTTCTACGAACTTTCTCGAACATTTAGACCGTTAAATGTAACTAATACTGTTTAATTAAAAACAGTGTATTTATTTAAATAAACTGTATCCATAAAAATAACCTATAAAATTATATATATATATATATATATATATATATATATATATATATATATATATATACATACACGTATATGTATGTATGTACGTGTAAATATACATATGTTGTTGTTGTATGTGTGCATATACGTATGTGTTTGGGGGCATAGAAATAGTAGGTCCATGCTAGATTAAATATTTGTTATTTTTTATATGTTCATATTAAATTTGTAACCTGTATTTGATATTACTTTTGTCAAATTTTCTTGATTTCACAGTGGCTCTTTTATAAATGCCCTTCGGTTTTAGTTGTCCCCGCCATCTTCCACCTTTTTTCTTTTTTTTCTTTTATTTTCTCTTTATCGCTCATCTTCTGATTTTTAAGTTTAGATTATATCGTCTCTTATTGTGCATAGTGTCACCACAAATGTATACAGCCATTTCCGGTGTCGGTTTTTAATTTAATTTAGGTCAGCGTTTCAGTAACGAATTACGCATCAGAAAATAATTCATATTTATCTGTATCTCACTCATTTAAACCGCCTTTTAACATCTCTTTAAAACTTCTCTCTGTTAAATTTGAATCCCCACCTTTACTTTTAGGACTTCCTGTTCTTCTCTCGTCTGTCACCCCTCTCTAGAGCTTTCATTAACCTCTCATATTCCCCCCCCCACTCTCTCATACGTACACTCCCACTAAATATTATTTTTTATTCCCGGAGTTATTTTTTCCGAGTTCTTTTTGAAATTGTAGGTCTGATGAATTGGATCGTGATTACGATTCCAATTTAATAAATTATAATCATGGGATATTAGTGTTTAAGCCTTTTTATTATATTCTTACTCTGTCCTGGATATTGAGTTCTACCTGGATTCTATCCTCTTGTATATATGTATGTATGTATATATATATATATATATATATATATATATATTAATTAACAAATATTATCAATATATATATATATATATATATATATATATATATATATATATATATATATATAATATCCTGCACTGTAAGCAAATCAGTAAAGCCCTAAAACACAAGAGGTAAAGAGGTGTGGAAGAATTAGAAAACAAACATTACTAAGGAGAAACATCATTAGAAGTGTAATCAAGAAGGCGGATGGTAACGATTGACATGGCGCTTTAATTTTGGAAGATCAAATTTGGGTAAAACGCATGGTGCCGAGAGAGAGTTTCACAAGTGAAAAATGGGCAAAAAGAAACTGTTAGCATAGACCTTAAGTTTACATCTAGCCAATCCCACTTTAAATTGATGAGAGCTTGTTCCTAGTCTAGTACTGCGCTTAAATTAAGAATATCTATGTACTATATGGAAGAGATCATTTGAACAATTACCATGGAATTATTTATAGAAATGGTACACTGAAGCAACTTTTCGTGATGGGAATTTGACTGAAACCGAGATCGCAGATTGGGACCAATAATATTGTTGATTCTTCATTAGATTTTATCAAGAATCTTCGAATATATATCCAGATCATACGTGTCAGCAATATTCTAAGCATCGGCATACGGTAGACATATCAATACGTAAGATATATTCTGGAGGACTTCTAGCAAATCACTGTGAACCGCTGGTCGGGCAATGGATTTAATGTAGTCTTTCTAGTTCATGTCGGCCAAGAATATTAGCCCGAGAAGGCACAAGGATACATTAATCTGGCGGAAATCTCTCCGATAATTAATTAATAGAGATCAGTTTTATGTTGGAGGCGTTGAAGTTTGCCCCAGTTAGCAACATATTGGAGGTTGTTTTTGATATCAGCCACCAATTTGACCTTGGGGAACTGATCCGACTTACTATCGAGAGTGAAGTAAATGTTTCTGTCATCAGCATATATACCAAGTCGAAATCTGATGCCATGGAGGAGCTCGTTAATGAAAAATAAAAAAAAAACAAAATAGGACCAATGATATAGCCCTGAATGGTATCTCCATTAGTAAAAAAAAAAGGATCTGAGAAAGTGGCCGTTCAGGATAACTTTCATTCACGATTTGATAAGAAAGACTGAATTTGTTCAAAAATTCGTCCTGAGACAACATTACTTTTCAATTTGAAAAAAAAAATACCTGTATGCCAAACCCTGTCGAACGCTTTCGAGATGTTCAAAGAAACAGCCCAAGCTTCACCATACTTATCTAAAGCTTGATGGACTCTTTCCGCAATGCTCGTTAATACATTAGCACTTGATCTAGAGAAACGAAAGCTATACTGCAAGAAGACCCTGCAATGTATGATGCTTAACAAATCTAGCATTGTTTGTCGCATCTAGTAGTTTAAGAGATAAATAGATAGGAGTCGATATTTGAAAAGATTGGACGGTTCATCTAAAACAACAGATGAAGATTTCCAACAAGCAGGAAAGCAAGAGGCAGCGAGGCGTTTATTATACAGTTTAGAGAGAACAGGAGCCAGTTCGTGAGGCCTCTTCTTAAGGTCTATTACAGAGATACAATCAGGTTCACATGCTTTGTGTGGATACAGATTAAAGAAGCTAGACTATAGAAGAGGTCTCCTGATGAGTCAAGATTTGATTTTAAAGAGAATTTACGGGTGAAACATTCAACGGAAATTGGAAATGTCATGCTGGTATAGCCGAAAAAAATGAATCCTGTGGTCTATAGCATCAGAACATGCAGGTGTAAACCATGGAAAAGATTGCGCTGATATTTTCGAGAAGGTATAAAAGCATCTCTGCTGGAGTTGACCCAAGAATAAACCTTACTCTTTATTTGCAATGACTTGTTACCATTTAGATAGCAGACTTCGATATGTTTCGAGTAAATATTTTATGCGAGAATATTTCGATGGACTCTTTAATCTGGTGTTCGTTAGATAATGTTTTCCGTATTAAAATATTATGTAATAGACAGGTGGTGTAAGGGCCAGTGAATATGGCAGATATGGGTAGAACAGAACCACTTCCACAATATTCCCAATTATACTAGCTGTAGGCGCCCTCGTGTTGACAGGAAGGGCAACGACATTTTTCCTATGGAAAAACGCAGGGCCTTCATGGCTAAACGGTTATGGAGATGTTGCATCTGTTGGAAGTATAATTGTGCATTTTGCTTTTCATTACATTTTAAGATTTCCCAATGAATACTTCTTTGACAGACCCATGAAACGCACAAGGTTATTTTTCTACCATGGAGCTCATCATTTGGCGTTGGTTGTGGAGATTTATCCTTGGGAAACCAAAGATTTGTGCGTTGAGCATACGTGCACGTTGCGATATTCTAAACGTAATATTATGTGCTACATATGCTTAGAAGTTACGATGATATATTACTCATTAAGATTGCTTCCTCCAAACAGAAAGTAGTTATCTTTCGCAGTATATTCCTATCTATCTATCTATCTATCTATCTATCTATCTATCTATCTATCTATCTATCGCAGTATATTCCTATCTATCTATCTATCTATCTATCTATCTATCTATCTATCTATCTATCTATCTATCTATCGCAGTATATTCCTATCTATCTATCTATCTATCTATCTATATATCTATATATCTATCTATCTATCTTTCGCAGCATATTCCCATTCATCTATCTATCTATCTATCTATCTATCTATCTATCGCAGTATATTCCTATCTATCTATCTATCTATCTATCTATCTATCTATCTATCTATCTATCTATCTGTATATTCTATCTATCTATCTATCTATCTATCTATCTATCTATCTATCTATCTATCTATCTATCTATCTATCGCAGTATATTCCTATCTATCTATCTATCTATCTATCTATCTATCATCTATCTATCTATCTATCTATCTATCGCAGTATATTCCTATCTATCTATCTATCTATCTATCTATCTATCTATCTATCTATCTATCTATGAATGGCGTTTACATGTTATGTGTCTATACTACTAGTCAAAATCCGACCAGATAGGCAAATATGAGACATGCGTAACTTGAACTCATCCTTTTCAAAGACACTACATATAACGTTACAAATTCTATTTTATGAATTCAAGTACCGTATTTCCCCATGTATAATACGCCTTCATCCATCTTACGCACCACTAAAATTGTGCTGAAATTGTTGAAAAATGCTTCTACTCATGCATAATACGCATCTATTGTTTGACAAATCAAACCCTATAATTTGTACCTCTCTAATTTCATTACGGACAGTGTATACTGTTCTTGTTTAAAAATGTTTTTAAACAGAAAAAAATTATTCTAATTTAGTTTATGATCATTTTTATTTTATTCTACGGCAATTTTTTTAAAGATTTTTTGTAGCTGTGCATAATACGCCCCCACCCCCGATTCAGACCGAGTTACCATTAATCCGACCAGCTGTGAAAGAAAATATTTCATATATTTTGCATTTTTTTTATGTTATTCCCGCGAATATTGGTTTAGGTGGAAAAATGCAAGTATTTGCTTAAATACTTCATATTTTATATTGCCGCGTAGATTTAACAGTGTTACGGAATATCACAGAAGCCCGATTTAAAGTTGGCAAACTCACGCGTACAAAAATTTCTCAATCCCACTTGACAATTGCCCTAGGATTAACCCTTAACACATTTCTAGGGAACGATACATGCCATGATGACGGCCGCTCTGGGGATAGAGCAAATTAGACAGGGGAATTGGAAATATATCAATATTTTTGTGCATTACGCTTAAAAAAATGGTTTAATTTATAACGGAACGTAATATGTTGGTTTGTTAAAAACTTAACATTTTATCTCCCGCAGACTTGGTTGTATAAGCTTAGCCATTTTTTTAAAATTCATATTTAAATCCCTCGAATATAGGCAATTCAAACACAGACAGACACTCCTCATTTAACGACTTACTCGTTTAACGACAATTCGGATTCGCGACCAGATACAAAATCTTGCAGTCTGCAAATCGAAGTAATGTACAGAATATAGAGATGATTTTCGATTTCTATTATGAAGATTATTGCTCAGTACATTACTGTATTGCATAAACGTTTAGCAACAAATTAGACTTGTTGGAAAAGTGCGAAAATGACATCGGAAGCTGGTTGCCACAAACCTATTACACGATTACACTGCCTAGAATAGCGGGCAGGTAATTATCACCTGGCAACCAGTTCGTTTAGACACGAGGTCGTTATAACAGAACCCGGATGTTAAGCAAGGAGTGTCAATATTTGATTAGCACAATAACCAATATGCTTCTATAGAATATTATTTTATTAATTTATATGTTATTATAGTCGCTTTGATATTCGAAAATTACACTGGTTTACCAATAACATGAGGCTCGTATGAAAAATAGATATTCTGCCCTAATTTCTGGGAGTTGATATCAGATACGATATCTGTTGTCACTAATCACCTCTAATTTTTGGGATATGCATGTATACATATACATATACCCATATAAGCGTAACTCAAAATATGTAAATGGTTCAGTAATAAACTACATAATAATTGAGACAAATTTATTGATGCTAACTTCAAATTGATTCTTACACAGGCCGATGACATGCCAAAATGTCCTTCTTCACATAATTGAAATATCTTATTTTCATCAGGCCTATAAAATTCTATACCTATATACAGCCATTTTAGATGTTGCATATATATTCATATTATGATTTTGTGAAAATTCAGGAACTACACTGTGCGATGGATAAACTGTCGTGTAAATGATGCAGAGATGAAAATAACACTGACATCTCATTTTAACAGATACATTTACCAAAATTACACAAAATTATTTTGAAATATTAGAGTATATTTATTAAAAAAAACAATTGGCTTCAACCACAGCATTCTGAAAATTTCAGAATCTCCTGCATGTCTTCTGGACGGTCTCCTTGTTTAAATTGCTGAATGCTGTCATAATCCTTACTTCCAGTTCATTTCAATGTCAAAAGAAGTTTTGTTGGTCTTTCTCCCAACTGTCTCTCACACATAATAATCAAAGGGGGTTTCAGTCTGGGGAGTTTGGTGGCCAAATATAAGTGGTGAGGTGATCGCAGCCATGACTTGGTTCTTCTGATGGCATGGTGCAGAGTCGTGCTTCCAGACATAGGGTAAGCCACCCTCTTGACTCAGGGCAGCACTTCCTCCTCAAAGTACTTCATGTAGGCCTCTGTGTTGAGTCTGATGCCATGCTGGAATATCAATGAAGGCATAACGTTGCCATCAATAGTGATCACTCGAAACACCATTATACTCACCCAACTCAGCACTGTCCTCATATGGAAACCAAAACACTCTGAAATGCTCGTATTGGAGCTTCCGCCGCGAATGCTAAGCAGTACGATATGCTGTTTTTAATTTTCTGGCGGACTGAATTTTGTCATGGTGACCTTTTTCTTAAAGACGGTGCCCAACTGACCCTACTATACTGTGATGGCAACAAAATCAAAAGCAAGCAATGCGCATGCGCGAAATTAAAAATAAAATATGCCAACAATTTTCCTATCGCACCCTGTATATATATGATTAATATTTTAGATTTTTTCAAAATCTTTTACATATCTCTTTAATAGTGCCAAGCACGTCAATACACGTTATAGATGTTATAGATGTGGGGATTTCAAGGCAGTTGCATAGAGTCGAACAATTACTCCCCTCCTGAGAAATGCTTACTATCACTAGTTTGACTGCAAAATTAGAAATCAGGATAAATCCCGGTCACACATATCTATTGTAAACCCTGTTAGGATGGACTAACTGCTTGGTTTAATATCACCTTTTTGGTTGCAATGATTGAAGGAACTACAAAGTGATGCAGATGACTGTTATTTTTATTTTGCAAATATAACTAGCTACAATGATTCCTGCAGAATATAATCAGCTATGAGACCTGTTCCCCATTCAGATAGTCTCTCTCTCTCTCTCTCTCTAATCCCCCACCAAATAAGGATATCCCCGCTTCATTAGATGAGGAAAATTTCCCACAGGCGGATCCTGCCAAGTCAGTCTCATCTGATGACGTCTCTATTTATAAAGGAACAAGTGTAAGTGAATCCCAGATGAATACCCAGGAAGATCGGAATGTTATTTGTACCTATCTAAGCGTGAATCAGAGATCCTTTTCAAGATAGATGTAAGAAACGGTAGTTTCAAAACATGGAGCAATGAGTTTGTCTCATTCCTCGACATGAAATGCTGGTAGTCCTACTGCAAGGATCCCTTGTTTGTTCACCTTTCTCGCCTTCAAAGACAACCTCTCAGATTGGCGACTATTCATAGCCTCTTTCAAGCCTGAAGGATGTGTTCATTCATGTCAAGAATATATACCCCAGCAGTCCCCTTTGACAACTTTGTTCATCTGAAGGAGTCGTATGAACATATAGAGCTCGCTCTTGAATCGATAAAGAACAAACAGTACCAAAGGAATCCCTGTGAAAATCTCAAGCTCATTGGCCTCTTTATGGGTATGCAGGTGGGTAACTCGAAGGACTAGTACTTTCTCTGGCTCTGGGACAGTCGAGTTGTGTACAAGCAGGAGGTCTAGGTATCTGGGAGCACTTTAGTTCCTGGTGAACACAGTCTTCAAGGAGATCATTTGATGGACGTGAAGAAAGTGCTTCTTTCTCATCTTCATATCAAGATTAGTCTAATAAAGAATTTATTGACTGCCATGGACCTCAATTGCACAGTCTTCCAACATCTGTGCACTAAGTTTCCAACTAACAGTTCCGATAACCTCAAGGAGGACATATTCGGAGCTCAGATCCTAGAGGTGCCGAAAGATAAGGAAGTTGAGAAGATTCTGACTCACGAGAAACTGAGAGCTTGGGAAGAATTTAAGTCAGTTTGCAATGGTTTCCTTGATAACATCCGAGCACTAGACTACTAAGATTGTGTTGAGATCTTTACAGGCTTATGAGAAGATGGGGTGACGAATATCACTAAAAATTCAATTTCCCTATTCCCATCTCAACTTCTTCCCACCGAGCGGTGATTGATGAGCAGGGAGAAAGATTCCACTAAGATGGAGAACATCTATCAAGGCAAGTGGAACACAAGCATGGAAAAACTTCTGTTGAAGAAGTTTTCATGACATCCCTTCGGAAAAGTACACGAGCTTGGTCAAAAAAAACTATCTTCTGTCTATTCGACTATAAAGTCTATATATTATATTTTACTAAATCATTTTCTTAATCATTTCATTTCAGGCAAGGTGATAATGCCACTAAGACGTAAAAGGGGTTACTGGGGGTTAAATAAAATAAGAAGACTATTGTAGAAGGAACCGGAAAGCTAATCCTAAACAGAAAACAAGAGATAAGCCTCTATTCCTGTATCAAAAAAATAAAAACTAAAAACAAAAAAAAAAAAAAAAAAAAAAAAAAACAGAGAAGGAGTGGGAACCGCCCGATAATATTTAGTTCTGTTAGAAATTTGTATCTATCTTATGTTTTTTCTGTAATATGCCTCTTTTAATATTCTTTGAAATAAGCATATTGCTTGTTTGTTTGTTTTGTTTTACGGCATATCAACCTCAGTAGGTCATTTAATGCCGACACTTTTTTTTCCTATTAATATTTTTGTTTTGTCAAAAATCTATTTCTGGTAATATTTTTTTCTTCAAAAATATATAGCTGGTAATATTGTTTTAAAAAAATGTCTTACTGGTATTATTTTTTTTCAAAAACGTATTGCTGGTAATAGTTTTTATTTTGTTTCAAAAAAAATATTTCTGGTAATAATTATTTTACAAAATAGTTCTGGTATTAAAACCTATTTTTACACTTTAATAATGCGTTTTACCTCAGTTTCGGGGTTAATTATTTGCCCATAGCTGGGACCATAACAGGTGCTACCACTCCGTTCATGGTGGACCTGAGAACACCAGCAATTAAGAGGTGGTTCCACGTCGTTCAAAACCTCCCGAGCAAAGGTCTTGCTGTTGGACGTAGTTTATCGTCTTACCCTGGACGCGGATATAGTTTATCGTCATACCCAAGACGGAAATAAGCATATTGTATTACGAATATAAGCATTATAGTAAAAATGAGATACGTGACAGCAAAAGAAATCTAGATCTGATAGAACAAAACAGTTTTGAAATTGGTGTTCACCACATCAAAGCACACCTAATCGCATTCTTACCTGAGAGCAAATTCTTTTTGTAAATCAGTGTTATAAGTTTTCCTTTGATTCATTTTGTCATGTCTTCGTGTTTCGATCCTTGGCTAGAAGTATATTTTCTTTAGTAAGCTTTTGATGATCTTAGCCGGTGGATATACATTCCACAGTTTAGAAAACAGAAAGGTTCACTCAAAAAAGTGAATGCATTAGAAATGCGGTTGTTATTAAAAGAAATAACATAGGATTAACAAAAAAAAAATATTACTTAAAATTTAGTCAGCAGATGCACAGGCTGCCCTTAAAGTATGGAAACACAAGAAATCACATTAACTATATTTTTTATCTTCAACGATTAAATATGGTTTAGTCGAAAGAATAAAAAACACACTTCTTTTCCTGGGGTATGTTAAAGGAGGCGATGTATTCAATGAAAATCACAGATACAATACACATGATTGAACATATAAAGAGTGAATGCATTAAAATTGACGGCATTGTGGAGTTATTGCAACAAGTCTACGTGAATCGCGCAAACTACGTCAATCTTTGCAGCACAAATAATAGAAAATAGAAAATATATTGACGGAATTATATTATTTGTTAATATTCCTGTTCAATAAAATCTTGAAAATTTAATTTCTTGAAAAAATGCATTTTCTTTCCTTTGTGTCCGAACTGTAGATATCAAAATTCGAAATGAGAGGTCTTTTCACAAAACGGATAACCGGACCGTATATACTTGTAACCCCTTTTATGTGCCAAGTCATTTTATCACATAGACAATGGAGATTCTCCACGACTTCCAGTCTCTTTTTTCGCTCGAAGTAAATTTGACCCTTTCCCATCTGATTTTAATTCTGTTTTGCTATCCATTCGCATAAGCTTGTTAAGTAGTTCCCTCGTTGCTCTATGTGTCTTCGGATTTCCATTACGCATCTGTCCTCTTTTACAACGCTAACTACATAGTTCAATATTTATGCATTCCTGATTTTGGCGTTCTCATCATAGAGTATTTTATTTGCTGAAGGCTCCGCATTTGTCTTCTAAAAGTTAATATATAGTCTTTTTCTCTAACTTTCCATTACTACCTTTTCTTCGCCTGAGTCTATGCATATAACGATCAGTTTCAATGTGGGTATCTCTTTTTCTATCACTTCATATCTGTCCTAGTTCAGGCCTATCTATCTATCTATCTATCTATCTATCTATCTACATATCTATCTAGTTGATTCATCTCTCTCTCTCTCTATCTAGTTGATTCATATCTATTATTTTATTCATATCTATCACAGAATAAATATTTTTATTCATATTTATCTATTCTTTTATTTACCTATTATCTATGTAATTGACTCATATCTCTCTGTCTATCTATCTATATATCTATCTATCATTTTATCTGCCTACTTCTACTACCTATATTATTCATATCTATCTCGTTTATTCATATCTATCTATCTATCTATCTATCTATCTATCTAGTTTTTATTCTATCTATCTCATCTATCTATCTATCTAATTAATATCTATCATTTTATTCATATCACTCCATAAATATTTTTATTCTTATCGATATATCCTTTTAGTTACGTAATTATCTATGTAATTGATTCATATCTATCTATCTATCTATCTATCTATCTATCTATCTATCTATCTATCTATCTATCTATCTATCTAGTTTATTCATATCTATCTATCTAGTTTATTCATATCTATCTATCTATCTAATTAATATCTATCATTTTATTCATATCACTCCATAAATATTTTTATTCTTATCGATATATCCTTTTAGTTACGTAATTATCTATGTAATTGATTCATATCTATCTATCTATCTATTCATTCATTCATCTATCTATCTATCTATCTGATTAATATCTATCATTTTATTCATATCACTCCATAAATATTTTTATTCTTATCGATATATCCTTTTAGTTACGTAATTATCCATGTAATTGATTCATATCTATCTATCTATCTATCTATCTATCTATCTATCTATCTATCTATCTATCTATCTGATTAATATCTATCATTTTATTCATATCACTCCATAAATATTTTTATTCTTATCGATATATCCTTTTAGTTACGTACTTATCTATGTAATTGATTCATATCTATCTATCTATCTATCTATCTATCTATCTATCTATCTATCTATCTATCTATCTATCTATCTATCTATATTATTCATACTTATCTCTATATTATTCATATCTATCTATCTATCTATCTATATCTATCTATCTATCTATCTATCTATCTATCTATCTATCTATCAGTTTTAATATCTGCGTCAAGACTTATATACCAACAGTGATGTTCTCATTCTTCGAATCAAATTCAAAGTTTAATATTTATGGTTTTGCGGGGATACCATTTGAATAAAGGTGGTTGTCTTCAGTTTTCAACAAGCGATTATTTTTTCTCTTTGACAGAGCCGTTGACTCAACCGTAAATACCTATTGGACATTCTCCATCAATTCTCAAAACGAACTCTCAGCCATTGCGATATGAGTTTGCTTGTCAACATACAATGAGAAGATGAGTAACGAGCGGAAGTTGACAGAAAGTTCGTCGAAATGTCTTTTTCCGTTTCGATTAAAATTTGGCATGTGACCGATGAAGAATTGTCGAAGATGGAAAGGAAGGCTTTTGTCTGCATAAAACATGGCAAAGCATATTGTTCTTTATAATGTCTTAATGCTGCTGGGACTCAAAATATATGTCATCTCAATGTTAATGAACAATACAAGACGTGCAGGACATTGCGCTACAAACTGCACTAACGAGAATTAAGTATGGCTTTTTCAGATCCGTACATGCAAATATGATGTTTCTGTGTCTATGCCTGTTTATTAAAACGAACGTATTTTGTCAGTAATTCTTTTTACAATGATGTTTACTCTCAACAGGGCCCAGGAACCAATCGCAGTAAAGGGTTACAGATTAAGGGGTATAGATTTTGCGGATATTTGGGGAAGATAAAACTTAATCCGTTGACTTGAACAGGTTAAGCATTCTTTTGGGTGTAGGTTTCATAGAACAGCGGTAAGGAAAAGCGAGGTAAAAAAATCTGCTCAAGTTGACCGTAAATGGAATGAGGGTGGCTTGTTAAAATGTGTGTGTCATGGCGGTTCTTAACTGTGAAAGCAAAAACTGGTGGAACTAAAGAATGTTTTGGGGCTGGACACTTTCTATGACAATAACGATATAATTGCAAGAGTCTCGCAATTTTTAGTCTCTGAAAAAGTGGTTGTAGGCTGAAAAAGATTTCGTCACCTACAAGAACGATTTTGAACTATATCGAAACAGGAAAATGGAGATTGGTTAGCTCCAGCCTGTATATGACAAGAGTACCCCATTTTCGACATGATCCGGCTCTTGGTAGAGGATAGAGGGTGGAGCCAGATACTTACTGAATTGGTATAGGGAATGCACCATTTTCCCAGTCTCTTTAGGAATGGATCGAATGTACGAGTACCACTTAATGTCTGGATTGAGTTTAAGTCCTAAAAAGCACTCAAGTCATGGGATCTCCCTCAGGGAACATCTGTTCATCGGGATCGGTGAAAGTTCTAGGTCCGGTCGGTGATGATTGAATGGCATTAGTTTGTTTTTCGAGACACTGAATGTGACCAGCCAGGTTTTATTTAGAAATAAATATTGATAAACACCAAAACGTTGAGATATCTTGACCGGAAATACTGAATGGAGGTTTTCTAAGCGTAGCTTAGATAAGGCACCAAATAATGATCGAACTCACTAGTCAGTCGTAAATGTTCTAGCGAGACAAGCTTGTTAACCATTACACCACGTGGAGGTGCCCATATTTTGAAACTGAATGAATTAACTGCGGATTTGTGTAAACTCGTCTTAATCAGCGTTTGCGAGGTTGATAAATGTATTTTGTGAAATATCCAGAGAATAGAAGACTTTGTATTTATAAAGCCTGCTCGATTATCAATTTTTAAAAAGGTGCGCATGAAAACATTCAACATCTGTTAAGGACCAATCAAAGCTTGTTTACTTCTTCGTTGTCGCTAATTTTGTCGCTTAGCTTCCCAACGTCTTTTGTGATTTAATCCTTCTAATTATTCTTTATATGTTGGTTTATATTCTTGCACAACAGCTGCCAGGAATTGCTTTGCGTCAATAGAATATGGCCCATGAGAGATAATTCCATACGGTATTTTCTCAGTCATATCTTTGAAATTAATTTTAAATTAACGAGGAAATATTGCATGTTGCCGAGCTAAAAATATTATTTAGTTTTGTTATCATTCGAATGAATTCTTAGAATAGAGTGGATTATAATTTGAAAAAAAAAAAGAAAGGTTTCAGTATCTGCATTAAATCAGTTTTACAAATCTAAATGATCATTTTCTTAGAAGTGAGATTTTTTCCCCACCAGGAAATTTACATGAAAACCGGGATAGAATAAGAGATGTTCGTTGGAATATTTCAAAAGTTAATATGCTGGGGAGGGTGATTATTTCAGACACATTTTTTAAATTTTGGAGGGTTAATGACGATGGATGCCTCATAGTCATGTTATCAACATTAACTCATATAGTTTATCAACTGCTTGTGTCACTCAAAATACAATTATCTCGGAAGCCATTTTTTTTTCTATGAAGTTTTCCTCAATAAATTCTTGTCGAGCCATCCTGTTATTTTCCGTGCTAAGGGAATAAATACTTAACACCAGGTAGATAATAGAAGAAAGGTTTATTGTACACAACAAGTACACTATAAAATACGGTACAGTTATACACTCAGGTCAATCTAATAGTAAGTGCCACTAATTGGAAGGTCGGACGTGCTGCGTCTTCTCGCTCTCACTGTTATATTTAACGCCCCCCCCACGTAGGCCGTATGTGACACAAGGCCGGTTTATTGTGGGTCCTCCAAGCACGTAGGCTCGGCCAAAACTATTCCGTTTGAACCCGTATAAACGGGTTCAGGGCCTGCCTACCTCTCCGGACGAAACCTTGCCCTTCGTCAAAGCGTCGTCCGGGTTCCTCTCCGCCGAAGCGGAGAGTATGAGAGTTGAACAGTTTATATCACCATTCCCCTCTCGCTCTCACTGTTCCTCAAGTCTCTCGTAGACAGTTGACTTTATAGGTACTTACTACTAGGTAATCATTCATGGGGGTGACTGGTTATTCCATTACATCACATTCAAAATAGATCGTTACTGTTAAAATGATTATGATTAGTAACGCTTCAAAAGCAAAACAGGTTTCATTTAATGACCAAATAATATTTTTTTCTGCCTGCCATCATTCAGCAGATGCTGAACTCCAGGAGGGCAACACAATATACCTTCACTATTTCGAGTCATATGAATTGGAGAGACTGTATTAAATCAGTTGTGAGGACTACTGCTCGGAAGTCATTTCACTGTGTCGTGCCAGAAGGTTTTTCTTGTCAGAAGGTATTTTGTACATTTATAAATCTACTATTTGTCTGTGTATTGAGTACTCCTGTCATATCTGGATTAGTGGAAGAGGGAGAAGAGAAAAAAGTTCAAAGCGTAGAAGGAAATGCCAAAAAAAAAGTTGACAGATTGAAAAACGGATAATTGAATATGGTAGGTCGGTTGATGGCTTTTGCCAAGAGCGAAAAAACGGATAGGGTACGAATAAATCGGTAAAACAAAGGGTGAGTGATCAATAAGAAATCAAATAAACCATTAAAAACACTTTAATAAGAAAACAGAATTGTATAACCGGAGTGAATAAAAGACAGAGAAAGATAAGTAGACTGAGAGGGAAAGAGAACAAGTAGATTAGTGCTCCAGTTGTATATTTGTAGATTCTAGACAAAATCTGTAATGTAATTCATCTTGATCTGAAAAATCGACTTCAGTCACTTTCTCGCCGACGTCAAGTGGCTTCCCTCTGTCTTTTCTACATATAATTTTATCTTAACTGTTTTGATGAGCTTTTTTCACTTGTACCTTGGCTACATGAATTTAAGCGTGCTACTAGACTGGCAATTAGGTCTCACGGCATTACTGTTGAACTAGATAGATGTAAACGCCACTTCCACTCTAACAACTTCCTTTCTCTCACTTCTCAACTTTGGAACTCCCTTTCAATTTCTTGCTTCCTTGCCACCTCCAATCTTCAAAAAATTAAATGCAACATCAATCGCAATTTACTATCTTCCTTGTCCTTGACCCTTTATTGTTCTTTTCCTCACTTCACTTCGCTAGTGTCTTCTCTTTTCTTCCCTGTACACCCTGAATCTTTATCATATTTTTTTTTTACAATAACGTTCTCTTGTGACCTGTTTAGGAGCCAGAAATAAAGACACGGAAGACGAAGGTAGGTTGCACAAGTGTATTAAAGTAACAGATATATACAAACTAAGAATTTTATTAAATAGCAGTGTCCGTCCGAACGATCAGGTTGCACTGCGTCTCGACTGCCCATGCATACATCGGAAGTCTCACAGGTTAGTATTTATGAAGAGGAGGAAGAGTTCATTCTACTGCAGGCGGGTTACTACAACACGTTCACTTTGTAAATTTTCTAGAGTCACTCGAGGTAGAGTGTCACTAATTAGGAGGATTTCTGCGAAAGATGACGGTTAACTCCAAATTTGAACAGTTTATTGGAAAAGTATCCTGTTGGGAGTCGGTTCTACAAAGTAACGATTCGTGAGCAAGAGCTGTACGGATGATAATTAGATTTCAGTAATTTAATACGAAAATAAGGTGTGGGATTCGTTACAATATGCGTAGATTGCACAGTCTTAGAATGTTTTCTGCTGTCAACGAACACTCGTTGCCACTTTTGCAATATCAACGAATACTCGTTGTCACGTTCGTAGTGCTCGTTGGAGTACAGACTTTGATACAACTATATTAACGCCGTTGAATAATGCTGGTGTCAGACGCCATCGAATATCACTTGCACAAATAATACTTGCTCGACAGTACACGCACGAAAATTAACCACCGAATAGTGATCCGAATGGTAATAGAGGATAGTGTAGAAATAGTGATCAGTATAGAGAAATAGTATATTGAATAGTATAGAGATTAGAGAGCCGTATAGTAATAGAGGATAGTGTAGAAATAGTGATCAGTATAGAGAAATAGTATAGTGAATAGTATAGAGAGCCGTATAGTAATAGAGGGTAGTGTAGAAATAGTGATCAGTATAGAGAAATAGTATAGTGAATAGTATAGAGAGCCGTATCGTAATAGAGGATAGTGTAGAAATAGTGATCAGTATAGAGAAATAGTATAGTGAATAGTATAGAGAGCCGTATAGTAATAGAGGATAGTGTAGAAATAGTGATCAGTATAGAGAAATAGTATAGTGAATAGTATAGAGAGCCGTATAGTAATAGAGGGTAGTGTAGAAATAGTGATCAGTATAGAGAAATAGTATAGTGAATAGTATAGAGAATAGAGAGCCGTATCGTAATAGAGGATAGTGTAGAAATAGTGATCAGTATAGAGAAATAGTATAGTGAATAGTATAGAGAATAGAGTGCCGTATAGTAATAGAGGATAGTGTAGAAATAGTGATCAGTATAGAGAAATAGTATAGTGAATAGTATAGAGAATAGAGAGCCGTATAGTAATAGAGGGTAGTGTAGAAATAGTGATCAGTATAGAGAAATAGTATAGTGAATAGTATAGAGAATAGAGAGCCGTATAGTAATAGAGGATAGTGTAGAAATAGTGATCAGTATAGAGAAATAGTATAGTGAATAGTATAGAGAATAGAGAGCCGTATAGTAATAGAGGGTAGTGTAGAAATAGTGATCAGTATAGAGAAATAGTATAGTGAATAGTATAGAGAATAGATAGCCGTATAGTAATAGAGGGTAGTGTAGAAATAGTGATCAGTATAGAGAAATAGTATAGTGAATAGTATAGAGAATAGATAGCCGTATAGTAATAGAGGGTAGTGTAGAAATAGTGATCAGTATAGAGAAATAGTATAGTGAATAGTATAGAGAATAGAGAGCCGTATAGTAATAGAGGGTAGTGTAGAAATAGTGATCAGTATAGAGAAATAGTATAGTGAATAGTATAGAGAATAGAGAGCCGTATCGTAATAGAGGATAGTGTAGAAATAGTGATCAGTATAGAGAAATAGTATAGTGAATAGTATAGAGAATAGAGAGCCGTATAGTAATAGAGGATAGTGTAGAAATAGTGATCAGTATAGAGAAATAGTATAGTGAATAGTATAGAGAATAGAGAGCCGTATAGTAATAGAGGGTAGTGTAGAAATAGTGATCAGTATAGAGAAATAGTATAGTGAATAGTATAGAGAATAGATAGCCGTATAGTAATAGAGGGTAGTGTAGAAATAGTGATCAGTATAGAGAAATAGTATAGTGAATAGTATAGAGAATAGAGAGCCGTATAGTAATAGAGGATAGTGTAGAAATAGTGATCAGTATAGAGAAATAGTATAGTGAATAGTATAGAGAGCCGTATATTAATAGAGGATAGTGTAGAAATAGTGATCAGTATAGAGAAATAGTATAGTGAATAATATAGAGAATAGCGTAGAAATTGATCCATATAGTAATAGAGGATAGAATAGAAATGGTGATCAATTTACACGCCACGCTAATTCTTATCTATGCGTTTCCTTTCCTTTACTATCAGGTGTTCTACTTATTTTAAATGGGATCGTCCCTGCTTACTCTCTGTGGATCTATGCTCAAACTCCAGTTTCGGCAGAGACACTTTATTCCTAATTAACAGAATCTTTCATAAAAAAAGGTGGTTAGAAGAGAATATCATTAGTAAATGAAGGCTGAATAGAAATTAAACCCTGATTTTAAGATTTTCGTTTTTCAGCGATGCTTTCTTGTTGGAATCAATTCTACAAAATGGCGGTTCTTAGAAAGACGGAAGAAATGATGGTGATCTACCTCCGTGGAAATGGTATGTCTTCCCTTAACTCAAAAAAAAAAAAAAAAAAAAAAGGGAAAGAAAAAAATAGCGAGATATCCAATTTCATTGTCGAAACTGATAACGGATATATCAACTATTTTCCTGTCAAAGAATTGAAGTGTAAATAATCTGGATGCTTATATCTTCACTGGTTCGCTCTTTTCTTTATCAACAATAGTGTTGTGATGGTGACAAGACCGTGATGAGAAAATAACAGTTCTTTCGATATAACTAAAGGGAAACTGGATTAATGCCTTTCGTTCGTGTGTGCTTAATGCTGCTGTGATCTAAAAATTCTCTCTCGAAATTCCGAAATTGAGGATTAAATCAGTTATGTACAAGGCCCTGGAACAAATCGAGATACAGGGCTAATTCAGAGCGTGAGCGTACCCTTTATTATCACGTCATTATAACTAAAAAGCTCTGTTTCGTCTTTCTGGTCTTTTTCTACGGAAAAATATAAGTTCGCCACAAGCAAAGCTATAATATCAACTAAGACGCAAGTCGTTACTGCAAGTAATGGGGATATCTTAATGAACACAAAGGTAATCAAAAGACATGATTCGGGAAGACAGAAGATGTCGATTGATTTTGCATTTAAATTTTGGTAGGTTGTAGGTGGCAGAGATGCATGAAATCTGAACGGAATTCCATAGGTGAGAAGTGTGAGAAAATAAACTGTTAGAACATAGGTGGCGGTTATATCTGGTTCTTTCAGTAATAACCCTATGAGACCTAATTGCCAATCTAGTACTACACTTAAATTCGAGTGGAGACTCTATCGAATAAAAAAGCTGATCGGAATAGTGGCCCTGAAAATGGTTGTAGGTAAGACTGAGGGAAACCACATCGTGTCGGTACGGAGGTGAGTTAAGTCGAGGATTTAATCAGGTAAGACATTAATCCCACGTATTTCGTTTCTTATTTGTTCATTTTGTTTTTAATCATTTTACCCGTGATTTCGTGATATACGTTTCGCTTTCACACAATAAGAAATTTCCCTGCCTTAACTCTACTGACTAATAAACATCCCGCGGAGAAATTAAAAACCTCCTCAAAACGAAGCAATATATTCACTGGTTTTGTCATCATTATTTTACACGGTGTCGACATGTTTTATTTTACATTTTTTTTTTAAATTCTGTCCTTGAGAAATAAGGTTTTCACCTTTCATATGCATGTGGGCATGTGCGCATGATTGAATTCTTCATCTCTGTTGCTTAAGGCTGTCCACGGAACTGGTAAGTTATTGACCGAAAATGATTCGCCCTTGAACAATTCACCCATTGGTTGGTCTTGATAGGCAAACCCAGTTTGGAATCATAGCATGAAAGAATGGATATTTGACAGTTGTCACATACATAATGATGATAGCGACCGTACCGAAACGATCTACATTTTTTGGAGTAGAATTATAGATGTGTTCGGGCTGTAGCGGTATGGTCATGAATGAAAGCCTCCGTTGGCACGAAGATGATGGCGGCGAATGCAAAGAGAGTAATTACTAGAAGGACGTGAAAAATGATAGTATTTTTTTTTATATAATTGTAGTAAGAACGTCATTGGTGGCGTTAGCGGTTTTAGCGGTGGTGGAGGCATCGGCTTTTTGGGAGGGTAGCGGTGTTTTTAATTGGTATTTTCTGTGAACGCAATTTCTACGAAGATAATAATGGTGGTTGCTCAGTGGCAGTGTGAAGCGTTGTGGTGGAAGAGCTCATAGCCGTTGTTGTTGTGTAGGTTCCAAGCGTACACAGTTATTTGCAAGAGATGATAGGGAGAGAAGAGGAAAAACAGAGAGTGGTAAATAGACAGAGAAGCCTTTGTAAAAGTTGTAAAAGCGTTGGGCTCTAATAAAGAAAAGAGGAGGAAATAAAAATAAAAGGCTGGAAGATTCTAAGTCATTATGTTCGTGAAGTTCTCACAGAAAGTTTATATGGTTTGATTGTGGATATAAGCGAATAGATAGAGAGTAAAGAGAGAGAGGATAGAAAGACGGTATCAGAGGGAGAAGAGAAAAAAGTTCAAAGCGTAGAAGGAAATGCCAAAGAAAAGTTGACAGATTGAAA
This sequence comes from Acanthosepion pharaonis, assembly GCA_903632075.3. Classification (NCBI taxonomy): domain Eukaryota; kingdom Metazoa; phylum Mollusca; class Cephalopoda; order Sepiida; family Sepiidae; genus Acanthosepion; species Acanthosepion pharaonis. The sequence continues at coordinate 778,108 of CAHIKZ030004411.1, forward strand.
AACGGATAATTGAATATGGTAGGTCGGTTGATGGCTATTGCCAAGAGCGGAAAAACGGATAGGGTACGAATAAATCGTTAAGACAGAAAGGGAGGGTGATCAATAAGAAATCAAATAAAGCATAAAAAAAAACACTTTTATAAGAAAACAGAATTGTATAAGCGGAGTGAGTAAAAGAGAAAGAAAGATAAGTAGACTGAGAGGGAAAGAGAACAAGAAGGTGAGAGGGAAAGAAAGAGAGAGGAGAAATATTAACAGATATAAGGAACAATAGAAACAAATAAAGAAAGGGTGAAAGATGAATAGAGAGAAAAATAGAAACAGAAAAGAAAGGGGAATGATAGAAAGAGAGAAAATGAGAAACGAAAGAAAAATAAAAAAAAGGAGATTGTGAACAAGAGAGTAAGTTTACGAGAAAATGAATAAGAAGAAAAAAAAATGAACAAAATCAGAGGGAAAAGAACTAAGCCAAAACAGAATGAAAAATAGAGAGAAACATAGATTGTGTAAGCTGAAGAAAGAGAGAGATAGAGAGAGATAGAGGGCGTAGGAATAAGAGAGAAAACAGTGAAAAGAGAGAGAGAGAAAAAATATTATTTAGAGTAAGGAGCGCAAAAGAGAAAATGAGGATGCAAATACAGAAAAAGAAATATAGATTGAGAAAGAGAAATAGAGAGAGAGAGAGCAAAAGATAGATAGACAGAAAGATAAAAATTGAAAATTGGAAAGAGAAGGAGATATCAGGAGAGAGCATGAGAGAAACAGAGTAAGAGAGATAGAGAGAGATAGAGAGAGAGAGAGAGAGAAAGAAGAGAAGAAAGAAAAGAAAACAGAAGAGAATAAAGAGATCGAAAAACGAGGGAAGTGACAAAGAGAAGAAGACTGAAAAAAAAGCTATGTTATGAGTTCGGTTACCGATTAGAGCCAACACATATGCTGCAGCCATAGTAACAGTGATGTATCCAGAACAATATAGCCTGACGAATCCCATCCCTCTTCAATTTTGCATTCACAGTTTTCTTTTTTTTTTTAGAAAGGTTGTCACTACGAATCATGTAAGCATAGGTAGTATAAAATGTAGCTAAATTACTACCTTTCCCATGGACGTTAGTGCGAAAGCCAACGTAATGATCTTGGTCGTAACTCGAACTCGTCTTTCCGATATCTCTTACAAAGTCGCTAACCATGAGGCTACATGCACCTCCCAGGAAGAATAGGATATGGAAAACTGTCCTAATAATAAAAAAGCAAAAGCCAGGATGTACGATTGAGAAAAAAAAATGTGAAAGAGTTGCTAAAATCACAATAAATCAAATTCGATCCTCTGTGATTGGAAAAAGATGAAGGAACGTGTGATAATGTTTTCTTTCTTTTTTTGGGGGGAGACGAACATCAAAATTAGTGGAAGGAAAAGATGTAGAATACTGCATGAAAGAAAACAAATATATACTAAAATAGCATTCAAAAGAGAAAGACTTTTTAAAAAGAAGGAAAACCTTGAAAGATGTATGAAAGATTAAATGTTTAGTGCAAAACGCATGATGAGAATATGAATAGTTTTTGTCAGTTCCATCTACATCTAAGTTTATAATATGCAATCAGCTTCTGACTTTCTTCATTCAAACCATAAACATATATATCTGTAGAGTTTTGTTTAATTAGAATTGTACATGTAAACAGAGCCCTGAACGTTCAAAGATATACGCACTCATATACAGGCACGCACACACAGACAGCCACACATATGTGTGTGTATCGATGTAATAGGAAAGAACCGTTAGATTAATGATACAAAGTTCTTTAGTATTTATGTTTTTATTTTTTTTTTTAAAATAGTGCTCGATACAGAAGTAGAGCTTAAATTATAATTATAATTATTTAAAAAAAAATATGATACCATCGCAACACAGAAATTACTATGTTTCGAAATTTGACTCAAGACCTAAAGTTTAACTTCAATCTTAAAATTTAGAGTATAGTTTTATTCTCAAGCGATGTTTATAATAACTAACTGAAGAAATGTTTTACTCATTTATAGGTTGGAAAGGGAGGTGTAATCTGGCGGTTTTTTTCTTTCGTTATAAAGAGGACATTACTGCGATGAAAGTATGAATGTTTATTATATATCAGATTTTTGGAATAGTGTAATGTTTTGTTTGTTGATTTTTGTCTGGCTACAATGGCCTTTTTCCCAGGCTCTTTTTTTTTTTACTATTTGTTAAAAGTTATTGACTGACGTTCTAGTTACTGTTTTTTTTTGGTTGTTAATTTGTTTTTTTTCGTTAACAAATTTCTTAAAAGTGTGCTTAGATATGATTGGGTTGTATTTTTAATTCTATAGTTTTATACATGTCTGATTTTATATGTTATTGTGTAATTATTTATATATGGTATTGCGGTATTTTATGCATATTTTAGGATTTAATTTCCATTGTAAATTTTTTTTCTATCCATTTATAAATTTATTGTAAAGATCACTCGAGAACGAAACTGAACTCTAAATTTTAAGTTTAATATTGAAATTTGACTTTAGGACTTGAGTGAAGATACGGAATCTAGTAATTTCTGTTTCACGATGGAATCATATTTTTTAAAAATAATTAATACATACATACATACATACATACATACATATACATACATATATATATATATATATATATATATATATATATATATATATATATATATATATACATGTTTCATTAAATAATATAGACAAGTATTTATTTTAAGCAAAATCCTTTCATAACGTCTGATAAGCTTAATAACATTATCATTGAAAGATGAAAAACCATATTGATACAGGTTTTATTCCTAATCCTTCCTAAGATTTCGGCTTACATAAGCCATCATTGGAGATTAGATGCCCTGTTTGTTGCTGTTAAGGGTGTTCAATTTTTCTTTGACTATTTCAACCCTTAACACTAGCAAACAGGACATCTAATCTCCGATGATGGCTTATGTAAATAAAAATAACATGTAGATGTTTAAAAATCAAGGTCAGTTTAATCCACTGTCTGGTTTTCGACCTTATCCTCTGTAGATTTTTATCAAATGGCCTCTTAACGATTTTATTTAAAAAAAAACAACCAAAAAAAACTAATAAACGCAATTATTTTTAAAAGATAAATAAACAAACGCACAACGTTGGGTATAATAGAAAAAGAAGGAGGAGGAGGATGTGAAGAAGGGAGGAGAAGAAGAAGGGGGAAGGGAAGAAAAGGAAGCATATTATAAAAGTACCGGTCGGGGGGTAACTGAAATGTACATTTAAAAAAAGAAAGTGTCCAGCCTCATATGTGCTTAAGAGGAATTTCCTAATATGTATACAAGGTCTTAACACCTCAGTATCTGGTTCAAAAGTTTCTTTTGATCCGGAAATATCATTAACTAGCAGGAGAGCCCGGCTTTGCCCGGGGATGTAACAGTAAGAGATACATCAAGTATCGACCATCATAGAGACTGAAAAATAAAATTGACAAAGATTATTGTTTAAGGTTGACGGACACGCATGTCTAAATTATTTTTTTTTGTTTGTTTTTTTTTTGTTTTCAACCGTTATGAATCTACCGATTGAATAGAATTTCATTATGAACAATTGTCTTGTAAATGGAATTTTTAAAGCATTCTGAATGTAAAAATAAAGAAAAAAGTGTGCAAGACAATAAGAAACACTACCTGCCAAAAAAAGTTTTGTTGAAATCGGTTGAAAAATGTAGGAAATCCGATTCCATATAAAATCCAACACACACACACACAAACACACACACACACACACACACACACAAAAACTGGGTTTTATAATAAGTATAACTCGATATGAGTTGTCCCTCTTTCGTTCTGGCGACAGAATCGTGTTTTCAAATTGATTTCGTGCAAAAACAATTGTGTTTTTCCAATTTTTGGCGCTGTCAGAACCACCGCAAGGTAATTTCCTCAGTCCTGTGAAGTCTTGTTGAAATCGGTTGAAAAATGTAGGAAATCTGATCCAATATATAAACGTACACACACACACACACACACACACACACACACACACACACAGACACACACACGCACACACACACGCGCACACACACAATCTGCATTTTGTAATAAGTAAGATGACATTTCTTCTTCACATCCTCCTCCTCCGTTTCTATGACACCCAACATCGTGCATTTGTTTATTTTTTATCTATTAAACCGACATATTTTTTTTAATTATTTTAAACGTTATTTGTTGCAGATGTTCATATTTGTGAAGACGATCCGTTTATTTAAAAAAATAAGTAGTTTATTTCGTTTACCGGCCTGAACATTCGAGAAATCTTATTAAAGAAAAATGCGCCCTCCAGCAGGATTCGAAACTGAGTCCACCTTTGCAGGAGAAACCGTTGGTTGATCAGACATACTTTTGACCACTTAAGCAAGGTCCTATCTGTCTTTAAAGCGCTTTTTACCTGTTCAAATTTCTTCGAAAGTCATAACTGGTTACTTTCGTAACCGAAATTTAAAGCAAAACTCAGAATATGAATATTTATTAATTAATCTGACATATTTTTATTCCTTTAAATATTATTTTTTTAGTGGTACCCATATTTGAGTAGACGGTCCACGGTTTCTCCAACAGATATTCTTTCAAACATGATAGACTGATTTATATCGACAATTTCTGTCTATTAATGTTTTCTTTATTAACGTTATCATATCTCCAAATTAGTTGTTTTATATAATGCGTAAATTTCCCAAAGCACATTTTTATTTTTTCTTCCGCCGAGTACTTTAGAATATTGCTACATTCGTATTTAGGGATTGTATTTTGTGTCTGTTTATTTGCCATAAGCAGTTACATAAACGTACAGAAAACAGAATAATTGAAAACGAATGTAGCAACATTCGAAAGTACTTGGAGAAAAACACAACTTCGGTAAATTTACGGATTTATATAAAACAACTAATTCAGAAATTTTAAAAAGTTAAACAGTACATGTAGATATTATTCAACCAAGCATGTTTGAAATTTACATATATATTTATATATATATATATATATATATATATATATATATATATATATATATATATATATATGTGTGTGTGTGTGTGTGTGTGTGTGTTTTATTTTTAAAATGACAGAGCGCATTGTTTTTTATTTAAAGGAATCTTTTATATCCGACACATGTTTAGAAAGATTCGTTGGAAAAAAAAAACAGAAACATACAAGAAACAAAAGAAAGAATGATAAAGGGCGAAGTGGAAAAAGTTCATAGGGTGTAAATAAGCAGTCACAGCTGAAATAAATTTATTACTAAAATAATAAATTTATTTTTTCGCAATAAATTTACTCCTATTTAACACCCATGCAAGTTTTTACTTTCGCCGTTTATTTTCTATGTTTGGGTTTTATTCCTACGAATCTTTCTGAAGAAGTGTTGACGAAAAAGTTTCATTTTAAAGAAAATGAATGCATTCCATCATTTTTAAAACTATATATATATATATATATATATATATATATATATATATATATATATATATATATATAACCGAAAGGAAAAAAATATAGGTGGGTATACGAGTGATCGATCATACATACAAATACTCTGTAGTGTAAAAAAAAACAGTGCTCAATGTAGCTTATATATATATATATATATATATATATATATATATATATATATATTAAGAAATATAAATAATATTTTATATTAATAGCAAACGACAAGTTTCATTTCGAAGCAATTTTCAAGTGCTGTAATTCCAGGACTTGAAAATTGTTTTCGGCATCTCGGAGTTGTGAAATTAATCTGTTATTATGTATATTTGTTATATATATATATATATATATATATATATATATATATTTTAATATCCTTCTGTTATAAAGTAATATAGTCTAAATTAAAAGAAAAAAAATAGTAAAATAAAATGAATTTAACATGTTATTTATTATATATGAAATATAATATATATATATTTGAAATAAATAAATATAATAATAAATAAATATAAATTGAAAGTAAGTGCCATTAATATTACTTAAATAATTCCAGGAAAAATAATCTTACTTATATATAATTTTCCTTCTGTTATAAAGTAATATAGTCTATTAAAACTAAACAATGAAAATATTTTAAAATTTTAAAGTTGTAATTTTGAATTTGTAATTAAAATTGTAGTTAAATTGAATGAATTCTAACCTAAATTTCTTTTAAATAATATACATAAAAAGAATCCAAAAATAACACCTATAGTAAAATAAAATTTATGAAATACCATAACATGTAAGCTTTTGAATGACCCATGCATGTGAAATATTATAATAATAGGTTTATATATAAAAGAAAAGTTTATATGAAATTATTGAAAATACAAAAAAAAAAAAAAAAAAAAAAAAAAAAAAAAAAAAAATGTAACCTCATATATATATAAATAATGTTAAAATAATATAATATAATGGATTCTAATACATTTAACTGTTCTTAAAAAAGAATATAGTAAAATAAAAAATTGTCGTAGTAAAAAGTATTAAAAAAAAAAAAAAATCTTTAATTTTAAAAGATGACGTTGAAAATTTTTTACCGTTAACAATTTTTTTTTTTTTTTTTAAATTCAGACGACATCCATTCATTATAGCTAATAACTGATACAATGATACTGTCATAAGGAAAATCTAGACACCCCGTGTTCAATTTGAGTAGAATAAACCATGGAAACGTGATTTTAGCTGTGTATTTAAAACCCGGTAAATTTTAAAAGTTATCCAAAATTATGAAATATATTTATTTGCAAAAATAAAATTAGGGTTTTTGCTTCTATTTTTGAAACATGATGAAAATATATTTTATAATTATTTATAATATATATATATATATATATATGTGTGTGTGTGTGTGTGTGTGTATATATATATATGTGTATGTTTGTGTGTGTGTGCATGTTTATATATAATGTATTGCACAACGTTTATTGAAGACGACATATATTTATATATTTTGGGTAATGTCTGTTTGGTAAGTATGTTGATGCAAATGGCGGGTGGGGAGGCAGGGCCTGAGGAATGAAACGAAATGTGGACGAATCTATTATGGAATGAGGGTGAATCAGAGAAATAAATTCAGAATAAAGAAAGGAAATTACAAACTCATGAAAAGTGAATAAAATGACCCGGAGAAACGAAAGGAAAATAGGGAAATTTTTCTAAAGAGAATGCAATGAAAGAAGAATTCTCGACAATAAAAGAAGAAAAAAATTAAGAAAATAAAGAAGGAAACGAAAAAAAGAAAAAGAAAAAGAAAAAAATTTCAGAATGAACGAAGAAACGATAATTGAAGAAATGTGGGGGAGATGGAAATCTTAGAAAAGCTAAAGTTACTGGAGACCAAATGGCAAACGGTAGTTGATCTAACACAGGGAATAGAAATGTAGAAGAAAACAGAAGCCGGAAAGCAAACGAAAAAAATAGGAAAAGAAAAGAGTGAAAGAATCCTATGAAAATAGTATAAAAAAAATTGGAAAAAAAAATAAGAACGTAAAAAAATGAAATGACGAAACGAAAAATGAAGAAGCGAGAACGGTAAATGGAAATCGCAGAAAAGCTAAAGTTAATGGAGACCAAAGAAAGTATGAGAGCTGATATATTTAAAGGTAAAAAAAAAATGTAAAGGAAAGGCAGAACAGTAAAAGCAAATGGCACAACAAAAATAACAAAAAATGCCGGCGAAACATTTGATGCGCTTTCGACGACAGGTGTTCGGTTTTGGTTGGTAATAATCAGTCTCATTTCATTTTCCCAACGCTCCTCGGAATTTCACACCAAAGAACATACATAAGTCTAGGCCTTAATAGGTAAAGAAAATATCAAATACACGCATCGTACACACATCATACACACACCAGAACACGAAAATCATAAATGTATACGCATATATACCGACGGAAAATAGAAATCTAAAATTCTGAACATATATTTCAATTAACTCAATCTATTACGTTTACTCTATAAAACGAACAGGTAATATACTTACGTAACAGTAGATAATTACACGTACAGATCAATACGTATATAAGTTCTAAAACGTGTATCAGCAAGACTCACACATAAATATAACGTGTGTCCTCTTTGGATGGTACTGGGTACTGCGATAAACTACATCAGGCAGCAAAGCCACTGATTTGAAGACTGGATGTTATTAGGAGCGTGAAACTATCTCTTAATTGTTGTTGTACGCAGGTTCACCCTGGCCGGGGGTGGAATAAACTGTTAGGGCCCAAGGTGTGGATAAATAGTGAACATCCAAACAAATTAAATCCTCTGAAAGTATAAAAATTACCAGAAATATATATTTATAGCAGAATAACCACTAATAGATTTTATCTGTAGTTGAAACCATACAATTGAATTCAAAACATATTTAGTTATAGCCATAGCGTTCAAGATATTTAGATATCGGCCTTCAATAATATTTGGAGGTTGATATGCCTCTAAACAAAATCGACCAACCAACATAACAACTTACCAACTGATTCATGACATTAGTTCATATAATAACTTACAATTTCTTAAAGAAGTCAAGCTCTATTCCAAAATATAACTTCACCAAAGTACAACATAAAACACACATATCATTTAGCCTTTATGCCTTTAGTAATTATGTCTACATAAACATGTATATGCACAAAAGCTACCATGTATTCAATTGTGAAAGCAGAAAAACATATATTTTTCTAAATTCAAATTTTCGTCCTCTGATGCAATTTATCAAGGTAAATGTGCCTTGATAAAATCCGTCAGAGGACGAAATACGCCGACTAAAATAAGTTTCTCTTTATTTTATTTTATATATATATATATATATATATATATATATATATATATATATATATATATATATATATATATATATATATATATATATATATATATATGTATATATATGTATATATATGTATATATATATATATATATATATATATATATATATATATATATATATATATATATATATATATGTATATATATATATATATATATATATATATATATATATGTATATATATATATGTATATATATATATATATATATATATTTATATATATATATATATATATATATATATATATATATATATAATCTCTTCTACTCCTCAGAAATTTAAGGCTCAGGCCTTGTAAATGTGATGAAATTAGTATCTAACTTGAAGGGTGTATATGTCACGCTCTGCCTGTTCAGCTACAATTGTACATTGATCACAATAGAAAGGATGGTTTAGTCCATTTGCTTAATAATTTCCCCCAAATAAATGTTTAGATAAAGATGCCTTTCATTGATTTATACCTTTTATCCACAGCAATACAAATGATAAACAATCCAATAGAAATAAAAAATCAATCTGTGCCTAGGCCTTGTTCATCTGGAACAGCGTAACGCCTCTTCCTTGTGTGAATATCGGACAGTTCGAGTCATGGAACGGGAAAGCGATGTTCCGCTCCCGTGAAACATCGGGAAATTTAAGGATATAATATTTGAACATAAAATAAAGTTTATATTAAAAAGTAGCAACGGACAATTCACTCGTAGAGATCATTACAATTTCATCTGGAAAATGTAGTTTTATTAAAACAAATAAGACAACCTGGTCAAACACAATGATCTCTGAATTTCCTGCTTTTTCACGCACTAGAATTTGAAATCATCACAATATTTACTTTTGTTGAAGTTATCGCTAACATTTTTGTCGAGAGTTACAAACTCTCTGTTGGTGCAATTTCGCAAATCAATCGATGAAATTTGAATAAGCTGACTTGTTTGGAAAAATAAGTTGTAAAAACTCTATTTTACGGTTTAATAATATCTTTAATTTAATTTTATAGAATTTCATGGTAAACAATATCTGTTAAGAAGATTTATTTTTTTTTGATTTTCCTTTATAAGTGCGAATAATAAATTCTTAGTATTTCTTACTGTTGAGCATGCGATGACATGCAACTGACAATACGTAAATATTTATGATTGGAGCCAAATTCCAACTTTTTGAAGCATTTGGCTTGTGTTTCATTTATACTTCTTGGAAAAAGACGAGCGAACTGGAAACTGGATGTTTTTTTTACATATAAAAACTTACAAAAAAACATATGCAAAACACAATATTGCATTTTCATGAAATAAGTATTTTGTTATTTTTAATAACTGCTTTCATATTGTAGCATTATGTTAAATGATACAGACGATGTTGTGATACAACTTCTAATTTTTCCAAACAAATTAATGAAATTTTATTGTACTAAGCTACACACCCTAGTAAAACCAACTGTATTTTGTACCTCCGTATTTCACCTCAAAATTTGGTTTCGATCAGTCACTGTATGGCCTAAAATATCTTTTACTGAGTGAGGATTTGCGTTTTTTTTTTGTTTAAAAACATTTTTATATAGCAGTGTACCCTTTTATCTCGACCTTTAAGCGCATCTACGAATGTTAATCCATTGTAACAATTGTAATAACTATACAATTTCTCATATATCCTTAGAAGTAGATAAATTCCTTTTCCTTTTAAGTCCACTTAATTATCTGAGTTTCTTGGGAAGTTCATCTTGGGGTCGACTAAAGTGTCAGAGATTTCAGGATTTCTGTCTCCAGCTACCTTTGTATTGGTAAACATAAAATTTTGTCGCTGATTTTAGATAAAGATAAAAGTAGTCCTTTGTAGAAGCTGACCACCCAAAGAACGAATGGGTCGTCTCTTGTTCCGGAACAAAAAAGGACGGATTTGGGTGGTCAGACCCTAGCCGGTATCAATATTAGCAAAAAGGCAGGAAGTCAGTAGGCAAGGAGATGTCCAGGAGTAAATGACTTGGTAGACAGCGGACAGTGAGGAAGGAACTGGCAGTCAGAGAAAAAGAAAAAACAGCATTGAGAATTCAGGAGTCGCCTTGACAGTCAGTGAATGTAAGACTATTCTTTCTGTGGCCAGTTGTTTAGGACATAGCAATTCAGCCGATGGACAACACAGATAGCTAAGTGAAAATTCGTATTGTCGCTATTTTCCAACCATAGTGTCTTGAAAAGCAATTGTCTTTATTCTTTGCTGATTTCAATTATGGCCAAGTGGACAAACCTGTGAACATAGCTATCCGAGTGTATATGCAGAAACACTCGACCTTGGATGGCATCAAAGGTTCAGTGAACGGCGGAGGAGTGGAGTACGTCGACATACCAACATAAGATAGATAACTCATTTAATTTTTCTTTAGCATTATTCAGTTAATCCTCGCCCTTTTCCACCCCAACGGAGATTAAATAAAGAGTTCTGTTCAAAAATCCCGGAAATCACTTGATGAAGACTGGCGAGCTCAAAGTTCGAAGCGTTGAGAAAACAGCAACAAAGATTGGGACAGTAGTCTGCTTGTAAATAATAATACCCACTTAACCTACAAATTCAAACATGAATTTTTGTACGTAATTTTATATGTGTCGTCTCGTATATCTCGTATATTCGATAATCTTGTATGAATTTTTGAGTACATGAAAAAACTCCAATTTGTTTGAATGGAGTCTGTGTTCCAATTTCAAATTTCTAGGCAATTCTATATTTTTACGAAAATTACGACTGCTTTGCGCTTCAATGAAAACCTGCAAATGAACGGTTCTATCTAATATTGGTAGGAACATTTATTTCCTGAAGGTGAGACCATAAGGAGGTGTAATAAGCGATGAAGCAGGTGATTGTTTTTCCTTTTTTTAGTTTTATTAATAAAAAGGGAATGCAAATTGGAAATGATTTTACGCCTGTGACGGTGTCTCCACCTTACTGGTATATTTTTTTTTATCGTGAGCACACTCACATATTTTGAAAAGTTTTGGAATTTCTGTTTACATCCAGTATTAAGATCAGATAGATAGATAGATAGATAGATAGATAGATAGATAAGGAGAAAATATCATCTAGATTGATACAGAGAAAATAATATATATATATATATATATATATATATATATATATATATATATATATATATATATATATATGTGTGTGTGTGTGTGTGTGTGTGTGTGTGTGTATACACAGATATAAAACAGATAGATAGATCGATAGATAGATATGAACATGCTCGGGAGTCAGACAAACAGATAGATAGATAGATAGATGTCAACATCCTTGGGGAGATAGATAGATAGATAGATAGATGGATAGATAGATAATGAACATGCTCAGTGCGAGTTTCATACATTTATATGGAGAAAAAATGAGAGGGATTGATACTTCTTCGTATTAGCAGGGCTACATCATCTAGCAGGTTTGGACGTCTGCTCGAAATAAGTCCTTGTAGACAGCTCCTCTAAGACGCGCTGGAAGAGCATGTGTCTAACAGACAATTAGCTAAAATTCTAGCCCCCATACTAATTGTGAACTGATTCTGGTGTCTAGTCTGTATTTTAAGATAGGGATTCCGATTCGCCCACAAACGTTGATTTGAGTAAATTTGTAATTCCATCTTTTCCAAATCTGTAAACGAGACTAGAAATACAAACAATTGATGGGCAATCTCGTACAACGGCAAAAGTTCTTCAGTGGTAAATGATCAGAGGACGATACACACTGGATACGTAAATGATACAGATACAGGAGATGCTTTTGAAGTACCCTGCATGTGGTACTATGTGATGTACTCATATCTGGATCGTCTCCGACAGCTTGTATAATGTGTTCTTCGTGGCCAGGCGTACAAGCGGACCTCGGTCTTCCTCGATCCATAGTTTCTAGCGCCCAGAGATCCAGTCTCCGGAAAAGCTACGATAAACAGCAGTAATGTTTGAATGACTCAGAAGCCTTCAGTCTGGAAATGTAATCTAATAGAAACGTGCAGCCTCGCGTCCAATACCATTCGGGCCGCCGTATGTAAAAATCGTAGCTGCCTGTTCACAATATGAATACCCTACCATTGTTAGACGGTGCACTATTCAGTTAACTCATTACTACACACGTTAAACGTTGAAGAGAGACTACCCATAAATGTACACGAATGACAAATGTAACATAGTCTATATATCAACACGGCGCCATTTACTGTCAACTTCCTTTAAACTTAACTTAAAAACGAAGGATTTGTCGATATATGTTTATATGGTCTTTTGTTATTGTTTTGGTGTGAAAAACCCATCTTCAATGTTTGTAAAATTATTTTGGATATAACCTGTATATACGTTGTAATCAATTATAAACGATAGCTTTATATCAGTTAAGACAGTTTATAATAAGAGATAAAAATAATACCCACTAACAGATTTTAGTCAATCAGACTGCATTACGTCACGCAAAATGTACAGGATGACCCGAAAGTTTGTCACTCTTATATAATAAAATTTTCTGTTTCAACGCTCCGTGGGATATTATCAAGGATAAAATTTCACACGAACCATACCAGGATAACCATCAGTTGAATGACGCCGTTCGGAGAACCTTTGCAACAAGCTACAAAACAGAGTTTCGTAAAATATCAAACAGGACACGGTGCAGCATCATCTTGTGCCATGAAAATGATGGTGTTTATACAAGTCTTTTCTATGCGTGACAGCGTCAATGAAAATGAATAAACTGAATCCAATTACATGTGCTTTGTATTGTTCTTCTATTGTTCTCATGACTTTTTGGTAAGTGGGCGACAAGATTTTCGGTTCACTCAGTAGAATAGAGCAGGTGAATTTTTAAACCAGATTCTTGAACAGGTTTTGATAGTATTTGTATTATATCATAAAACCACACACAAAATATTTTATGTTAAAAGTTTCGGTTCCATTTGTGGAAACGCAATTAAAATCAAATTAATTAATGTCTCTTCTTGCAGTATTAACTGAAATAAATAACCATGCTGGATTATTCCATGCTAAGAAAGTAACTGAATAAACCATTTTAAATCTGAGGTTTAATATTTCGTTAAAATACTGAAAAAGATAAATATAAAATACACATATAATTGTTATAAGACATAACATACTTTATAAATTTTAATTTAAAATAAATTATTTAAGTGCAGTTAAAGAAAGGAAATATTGATGTATTCAAATCACAGTTTATGTTCAGATCAATTAAAAACTATTTTTAAATTTATTTTTCTTTCCGAAAGAAATTTTTTCACAATGAATTCAGTAAAAGAAAAAACATTCATAAATCATAAAGATTTCCCATTTTTTTAAACGATGGTTTTATTTCGGAGAAAAACTAACAGACAAAATCATCGGTTTCACTTTTTTATTTTTAATGAACCAGATTTAAATTTCTTGGGTGATTATTTGACTTTGTCACGTTATATCAGCATCAGCGTGCGTTTCATTTTATTTACATAAACATTTTGAAGAAATATATATATATAAAGAAAAATAAGTAAAAACAAAACTACTTAATTGCGAATTTTGTAAGAAAAATATAAATTGAAGTGTAGCTTAATTTATTATTATTTCCTAGAGCAATATTCTTTAGAACATTTTATTAAAATGCATGTAGATCAACATAGGGAAAATGTTTTCTCAAATCTTGCTGCATCTTGTTATGTCTTTCTTTTGGGTTTATAGGTTATCGATCTTCTAAACCAAGGTTTGATCTTAAAAACATCATAATTGATAAGTTAAAAACAGAAAGAGAAAAGGCTAAAATATAAGTAATGACACGTGAAAGACACACAGAAGATATTAAAAAGCTTCTGTTTAGGAGGGGTTGATGGCAAGATTAATAAAAAGACTTTGTTGTACAAAGATGTTATAAGGCTTTTCCCTTATAACATCTTTGTACAACAAAGTCTTTTTAAAAATGACATTAAGCTAAAAGAAAAAAGAAAGGGCCCCAGACCACCATTTAACCCTAACCCTTACTCAAGAGACAGGAGCTAAAACTAGAAAATACCCGATTCATAGAGTAGTTAAAACTACAGGGGCCATTGGTGTTGGTGTAATATAAGAAGCTTTTAGTATTTTGGAAGAATTTGATAGTATAGGCTGACTAAGTCTGTCCTTCTGGACTACACAAATACAAATACATCATGTAACGCGGGTCTTGTAACTGCTCTAGAGAAGAAGATTCATTGTAAATTGAATACAATTGGCTGTTTATTACACCAGAAAAAGCTACCATTTAGAGCTGTTTTTAAATATTTTGACGGTACAACAAGAAGCCCGACTGGTTTTACAGGACCACTATGTAAGTTGTGTGAAAGGGACTATCGTGATTTGTAACAAGTAGAATTTATGAAAATCGATAATATTAGTCAGAATTAATCATTATATTCCAAAATGGAATTCATAAAACTTCAACCACTGAGAACTTTTCAGAATATGAAATTCAAGAATCTTTTATAAATAACACAAAAGTAGCATTGCCTGATTTTCCTTCACATTAACAGTGTATTGAAAGAGCAGTGAAATTAACATTTGAAGCTTCACATATTGCTTAGGGATTTGAAGCAAGCGAAAAACATTCTTGAAAAACCTTCTGGTGTTGTAATAAAGTAATCGGGAGTAATCTCCCTTGTTTTGTGATTACCTTCCTTTGGAGAACGCTTTCGTTTGTAGAGGATTATATGTAGTCACTAAGCAGAATAAAGCTTCCTTAAGACTTTTCTTACTCTCCTTTGTTATTACAGTCTTCAATTAAGACCGTCCCTTGTTTTGAAACGCTCTTACATTGAAGAATTTGATGATATAGTTATATAAATATTTGAATTTAATTAGTTTTCATTTAATATAAAATATAAAATCTATAATAGCGTTTTTGGTTTACTGTTGAAATAATAACATTTTTCAGTCAAATATTGCCAAAATGAATGATTTTTTTTCAATAAAGATATTGATTGCATTTCCGCAAAAGGAATCCGAAACTAGGGATCCAAAATTTGGTGTGAGTTCTTATCTCATTAATTTCCGACTATCTAGAATTGACCAAGATTGATTTAAGGAAAACGGTAGAATCGACCTACCCTAATGTACAACAATGTATAACAAGCAAGAGTTTTGAATTGCATCAATAAAAAATTAAATCGAATAAAAGTAATGTCCATATTTAATTCTTTTGTTAGCCATGCAAATGAATCGGCGTTGTAATATTGGTTTGTTTATTAGTTCTCATTAAACAAATGATGTTGACGAATTTGCATCTGAAAAAAGTGAAAGAAAAAGTATGTATAAATTAGTTAATCAGGCGTCGCCTGATACAGAGGAACGAATATGGTTGGAAAGATATTTCCGGTGTTAAAAAGCCGTTATGAGTAAACAAGAATAAAGAATATTTGAATCCTTTAAGAGAAACAATTTGGTATAAGTTGATTTGGAGCGTAAATATAAAATTAGTGAATGTAGTGAAAATACAAAGGCAGATATAAATTATCTGGAGCTTTATACCACTTAAAGTGTGTCGAAGCTGGACATATTTAAATAAAGAATATGTATAAGAGGCGATAGTCCATGCTACAGAAAAATAGTGAATAGGAAGATTACAAATTAGTTTTGAAATACAACTGAAAAAGTAGTAATAAATTAAAAAATAGACACAGAATGCCCCGACACCAAACCTTACAGAGGCCAGCATGTAGAAACTTTAAAAGCAAAACGATATAAACAGATTTCATGGCCTCAAAAATATAACAGATACAGAGACTAATTTGCAAGCACTTCGAAGAGAATAATGCAGAAGAAATTTACAGATGAATGTTTAGGTGAACGTAGAAAGAAAAATATCGTTTGTATATCTGAGCAAAAATATCTAAATCTTTCTAAATTTCCCCTCGAAGTACGAAGTATCTGACTAAAAAAATAATTCGGAAAACGGGGAAAAAAACCCAAAACAAATTAGTCTGATTTAAACAAAATAATCTAATCAATGAGTTGAAGATGATAACTTGCTTTTCTTTTTATTTTCCTAAGAACATCGGTTCAATATAACGAGAAAAGATAAGCGATCGTTTGTGAGACGATTGATTGATTTATTCTGTTTGAAAAAAATGTAATAGTACAAGGTCTTCGTATTCTAGAAACAGTGGCGCTTAGTAGAAATTAAGGTCATTGGTTAATACGGCCAGTTATTTTACAAGGAGAACCACAGAAAATCTACTGGAAGTTTTATTTTGGCTTCAAGTATAGTGACCTTTTATAACAAAGTGCTGTAGATACATGAATAAACACTACTTAATTACATAAGTGAAGCAGAAATAAAAGAAAAATGAATAAGAAGAATACTTAAAAGGAAAAGCAATGTTTTAAAATCTATTAAGAAAACTATAATTGGTATCTTTTCTATTAATTCACCACAAATAATGTAAAATCAAGTATAGCAAATATAAATTCACCCCAGGAAATTATAAATCAGAGTTTGTATTTGTTTTTAATAAAATTTCTGTCACTCTTTTGAAATTATAAATTTTAAATCAAAATTTGTTTAGCTTGCCTCGCAACAACTCCAACCATCTTAATAAAAAAATACCAAAAATCAGGGAGTTTTTCACATTTCGTAAGTGTGGATGATATTCAAGGTACTTACAAGGAATCTTTTACAATTAAAAGCTAAAGAAAAATATCTGCTTTCGGCTTCTTTATTGGGGTGGGTGCTAACGGACGGAGACCCCACCCTTAAAATAGCGCACTCCAGTCGCCCACTGGAGCGTTCGCAAAGGTCAATCCAACCGATGTGAATGGAAGGGCCTTGCTCTGAAATAATTTCGTGTGAATTTTAGCAAATATAATTTTTTTTCTTTTAGGGAGAATTAACAGAAAATATCCTATAATTGTTTTTGAATCTATGTAAGAGGAAGCTGATCAAATATTCTTGGTTTGAAACAGTTCACCATTTCCGTATTTCAAAGGAATAAATATCAAATACTGAGTGTCTAGTCTACAACTTTTCAGTACCTCAGTATATAATTCACCATGATTATCGGTATATATTTTGTGTATTATCTGTAGAATATTCTGTACTAGAGTTACCAGCATTGCACTGGCGAGGTCAGGTGGCAGTCTCCAAGATATTTATGAAGACAATGCTCGAAAAAAGCAACTCTATGAGAATAGCAGGTTACAACAACAATAGTTACAGAAAGCATCATTAAGCTATCAACTCAAGGATGCAGCCACCAGAACGTGAGAAATGTCGCACCCTCAATGCTTTTAGAGTAAGTGTCAACGGACATGACAATGCCAGAAGTCCGAGAGTCACTGCCAACATATCAGCCTGGAGGAGGTTGTCGGTTTATTCTACGCTCGGGTGACGATTTAATCAATCAATGCACTGGTGGTGATAATGATATAAAGATTTGAAATATGAACACTTTTTGTTAATAAGGAAAACAGTAATGTATGCCATCATTTTTGATGATGTGGGGAAATCCGTATCAATAAAAGATTGCCATGGATATAAAGTCGGTGATCTGTTTCTTTTTTATGACATGCATGCATGGATAAAATAATATCAATAGGAGACTCAGTTAGAAATAAAATGGAGGATCAGTTTTGTTGTTATTAAGGAATTAACTAATCCTATTTCAAGATTACTGTACATTAATATGAGAAGTGGATATATATGTTTAAATTGTCACATCTGGAAATATTGTGATAATCGTTAGGATGTAACAAAATATGAAATTATTTTTGATAGACTAGGCAAATTAGTATTAATATAAGATTCTGCTTGACATAAAGAACGTTCTGACTTCTGATTGGGAAGTTATAAGGAGCGGGGAACCACCTTTTATTTATTCTTGTTCCTAAGTTCACCCTGACCTGCGGTGGTTGTCCATGTTAAGCTCACAGACATGGGCAAATAGTTAAAGCCCAAACTGGGGTCAAAAATCTTTGAAAGTATAAAAATACATTTTCATAATTAAAATGTAACAGCAGTACATTTTTGAAAAAGAAAAAAAATTAACAGCAATATATTTTTGAAAAAGAAAAAAAATTACCATTTTTTGTAAAAGAAATTACTAATGCCCCCCCCAATTACATTTCGGGATTAAATAACCCATAAAGAGTAGATATGCCACTAAACAAATTGACATGAAGATGATCATGGGTTTTGTATTGTTATTGAGCAATAAACCAAATAGGATAAGTATATTTTAATATAATAATAAAAAAAAAATATTTGAAGGTTGACATGTGAAAACTTATAAAATAATAAAAACTACCATCATTTTTGACAAAGTGGTTTAATTAATATCAGTGAAAAAAATCATCTGGTTAAAAAGTGGAGGATCAGTTTCCTGTTGTTGTTAAGTAATTGAAATAGTAGTGATTTTCTAAGCCCGGCTTAGATGTGACACAAGGCCAAAAGTAAGGGGCACCCAGCGAGGATCGAACTCATTCGTAATTGTTCTTGCGAGACAAGCTTGCTAACCATTACACCACCTCTAGGTGCCCAAGTAATTGAAATAGTAAGTGGAAATCGGTTTCAGTGACTTTTCTACAACCGTAGGGTTTCCTCTCTGTTTTTTTTTTCTATAAATACTTTCAGAGTAATTGTTCAGATGAGCTCTTCATTATGGCGTCATTGTGTAAATATGGGGACTAGTTAGTATTTTCATAGAGTCAAGATGTATTATGTTGGTTGTAGTAAGAAAGGTACGTATGAATGTGTTGTTTGGTTTAATCCCCTTTTCGACCCTTGGAATTTGTTTCAGAATAAATACGATTGGGTCAGTGCTTGGGGCTAGTTAGTATTTTCATAGAAGTTATATTTAAGACGTAAGATGTGTTGTTTTGGACCGTTTCCTTTCCCAATCCCCTAAGTTATATTTTCGACCGTCCTTTCCCCAATCCCCTTTTCGGCCTTGTGCCACAATTCTGTAGATAACAGAATAAATGTTGCTCTTCATTATGGCGTCGAGACTCTTCGAATTAAAGCGCAGTACGAGACTTGTATCGAGATCTCATCGATTTACAGTTGACCTGCCGTGATGTAACCGTGAAATCAATGCTAACATTTTCTTTTCTGGTACATCTCGCCTATCGTACTCACTTCCAGCCCCATGCATTCCAGCCAACTTTAATCTGCAAAAATTTAAATACAATGTCAGTCTCTATCTATTTCCTCCTGATTACTCTTTCCTCTTCCAGCTCATTATTAATATTCTTCCACACCCTGTAACCCCATGTATCTTAGTGACTTTAGTGCCTTCCATGGGGTGATATAAAAAAAATGTATTTAAAGATTCACATTCGGAAATATTGTAGTCTAAACTAATATTAAATTAAAACTCTATTAGACATAAACTGGGGCATAGATTTTCGATTTTTATTTAGTAACAAACGGATAATCCCAGCAATTACAACATATTAATATAACATTTAGAATTTCGAATCAAACTCAGAAAAGTTAACCTGTATGTTGGGGTTTCTGAAGATTGACTATTCTGGGTTTGGTTTGAAATTCAAACAAACCTCACCTGAAGAAGGCCAGATGGTCCAACGACCGAAACGTTGTGAATGTGACAATAGAAATGAGGACAAGAGTCCGAACTATGTAAATAGTATAAATAGTTATAATATCTCATCTCAGAAATATAGACAAATAATTATTAGAAAATAAATATTTCAAGACTTACATGCGAAATTCAACTAATGATAGTAAGGACTTGAAATATGGCGTCACATTTGGAATGTTTAAAATAATATTAGGTTGGTGCAAAAATAATGACCTAATAATGTCGTTTTTTTGATCTATTTTAACGTCAAAAAACGACATTATTACGTCATTATTTTTGCACCAACCTAATATAATTATAAAGTGCGATTCAAACAGAAAATAAACAGACGAAAACACGCATGTTGATATAAATAAATAAATAAAGACAGAAAGAAAGAAAGAATTTGAATTAGAATATGAAAGGAAAATTCTAGAGGTTATCTAATTTGAACGTAAAATGAAAGAGGAGAAAACAGAAAATAAACCCAAATAACAATAGTAGTATAGATTCCAAATGTGTTTATACAATCGCGTACTCTATTTACCGAACGTTTAGGAAATATGTACAATTTTACAGATTCGCTTCTGATAAATATGCCCCCAAAAAAAAAAAAAAAAAAATTGTACTACGATAAATTTTAATGAAACAGGATTAAGGACATAGACAGTTATTCCTAAGGAATAAATGGATTTTGTTTTAAAGTCAGGAATTATTTCTTATAACTCTAATAGTTATTTTTAATGGACACACGTTTTTAAGTTGACGCCTACTTTTTCTAAAGGGTAATTGAAGATCCTTGTAGACAAATGTTTTAAAGCACGGTGTAGTAGTGGCTCGAATTGAAGAATCGGAGAGCCGAGTTCGAATTTCAGTCGAATCCATTACATTCACTTACGTGCTTGGGAAAGGTATGAATCCTCTTCTTCTCCCCCAGTCATGGGTAAATAACAGGACAGATTGGGTTCTATAGCCTTGGATAGCAAATGCTCTATCGCAGAAAGAAATGGCAACCTACTCATCCGTCATGTATCGAAAGATACATGATAGCCTAAGCGTGTATCACGCATGGCACATTACTGACTGATAAGACCGATTATTTTTGAAAAATTTCGAATCCTGTCAGCGCTCACTTTTTTCTTAACTATATTATTTACATTATTCGGGCTGTTATCCTCATCTTCATTGCAATATTCGTAACGTTTCGGCCGTTGTACGCTACTGCCATCTTCAGGAGACTGGTATTTCGAATCGAACCTTTATTTTGTCCACTGGGGTAGATTGTTCCACTTCCACGTGCCATGCCTCTTCCGGGTGTCTCTGTTATTTGGCTTTAACTCAACTTTCCAAATAATGTAAATAATACAGGTCATCATAATAACTCATGACAGTTATACAGGCAGGCACGTTTTCTTATTTAAATATTTCGAATACGCACGTCTGTAGAAGCACTGTTTAAAAAAGAGTGGGAA
>CAHIKZ030004411.1:802500-850000 GCA_903632075.3 Acanthosepion pharaonis
CAACCCAGAACCTGTATATGAATGATATGATCCCTGTTCAGTTATTTTAATTTCAATTAAAGGTGCAAATTATAATTTATAAATTCATGAATCATTCACACAAAAAAAATATTTAAACATATTTCTTCCCCACCCTCCCAATTGTTGTAGTTGTTTCTTTTATGCTTGGTCACGTGGTCTTAGTCTTTTGTTTAGCGACTCGGTGTGTTCTACTTTTGTATTGAGCACTTTTTTTAGTTAGTTGATTACTCGTATCGGTTTTTTTGGGGGGGGCTTTGGACCTGTCTGCTGTACGATTATTTTCGACAGACGTTCATGTTTCTAGCTCTTTCTTTTTTTAAAAACATTTTTTTCTTCGAAATTGATTTGATCATTAGCAAACCAAGAAACCGAAGGTTTTCCGAGACGAGTGTAGTTACCTATATATATATATATATATATATATATATATGTATGAAGGTGAGAAACGTATATATTTTAAACGTTTTTGATCATAATATGGATTTTAGATGCTTTATTTTATATTTTGCTACACGGGTTTCGTATCTTGTGACCTTCATCAGGCGACGAATGGTTATTTCAACAGTATTTAAAGTAATTACGTTTTTCTTCCAATGTTAAATTTTTTAAGCATTGTCTTTTGTGTGTAGTAGTAGTCATCTAAATTTATCTCGGATTGGCCGAAAAATGTTCCTTTGCTTGAGGGGTAATAAACCATTTAAATTTGGTCAGCGAAAGGGAAGGAAAGGATGTCTTTGTTATAAACTTTTTATATCCTCGTGTATACCTGAATTCTTTCTTCTATTCTTGTGTATTCTGTGTTTGTTTGTTTTTGCCAGTATGTGTATGTATATTCATTCTCCATACATATATATTGTATAATTACGACGAAATTGTATATATATATATATATATATATATATATATATATATATATATGTACGTTGTATGGTGTCTAGGGTTCGTGTGTATGTCTGCGTGTGTGCATGGTCTGTCTAGTGTGTTTCTTTTTGCCAGTACGTGTGCATATAATCATATATAAACGTATATATTTTATATTTTTTATTATAAGGAAAACTATATAGTAAATACATGCATTTTATCTGGTATGTTTGTGTGTGTATGTGTGTGTGGTACGACTAGTGTGTTTTTTTCCACTATGTGCATATGGTGTGCGTTTATATGTGTGGGCTTATACTTTCTTTAATACTGGTTTAAATTTGATTATGTAGTTATTTTTCTTCTATCTGGGGTAAGGCTAATCGTCTGATTGATTTATTAGCGTGATTTTAAAGTTACCTTTATTGCATTTGTGGATGTGTTGTGACACAATGTGTTTTCTGTTGTCTGATATATCAATGTTGCAATTGTATAGCGAAAAACGTTCGGATTAAATGTTACTACTTTCCAAAGAACACAAGTACAGACAAATTTGAAAAAAATTAACAACATTATATATATACGCAGACGCATGCAACCACTCACTCGATGCTAACATATGCTAGAAACACTATGATTGAAGATGAAAAATAAAAAAATAACATTATTAATGATAGGAATTGTAATTAAGATTACACAGATCTCATAGCGCAATTCATGTAATCGGAACTAGTATTGCCTTAAAAATCCTCTCCTACGGCGAAATGTGGTATCCTAACCGATCATCGTTCCCATTATACGTGGACAAACATCTGCAGAGATGCTGAGCCAAGCTGTCTCGACAGATATCCAAAACTTCCTTATTTTTCAAGGTACACTATTAAACCAGTAAACCTCCCTAAATTCTCTAATAAATGCATGATTGGTTTCCTGTCAGGCAAACTTCGTAAAACCTTATAATGATCCTAAAGGCAATTCTCGTGCATTATCCTGTTATCTTGTAGGTTTTTTATATTTTTGCTTAGCTGCATGTCGACACCTTATGTGTCATTTAATGCAGAAATTTAATTTGGGAGAGAACATTAGTAATTTCTTATTAAATTTTCATTTTTTTTTTACAAACATGTATTGCTGGTATTTTTATTTTTATTTTTACAAAATTGCATTTCTTGCAATATATTTATTTTTATTCTCTTTTCCAAAATATATAGCTGTTAATTTTTACAAATTTTTTTTTACAAAAGTTTTTGCTGGTAATTTTTTTATTTTATTTTATTTTGACAAAAATGTATTGCTGGTAATATTTTTATTTTTTTTTAAGTATTGCTGGTAATTGTTTTACTATGAAAATATATTACTGGTAATTTTACTATAAAATTTGTTATACTTTCATTCTGTTTTTGGGAGTTAATTATTTGCATATATCTGAGGCCCTAACAGGTGCTACCACTCCGGGTCAGGGTGGATCTGAGTACAACAATTAAGAGGCGGTCCCACGATCTTGAAAACCTCTAAATCAGAGGCCATACTGCCGGATGTAGTTCATCTTCATACCCAGGATGTTGTATTATCCTGCTGGAAAAGCCCATCATTCATTTGAAATTTCATAGATTCCTTAAGTCGTTACAAATGAAACAGTGGCAAAGTAAGGGTCACCTGTCAATGACGTGTTTAGTCTTCATTGATTTCTGAATAAAGCCATTGGCACTTTAGAGGACACGACAAACGCCAACGCAATTATGGAACTACCATCAGTCTGCTGGTTGCCTTGTTGAAAACTGGAATTTTTTACTTCACCACACCAAATCTCTAACTTATCCTGAAAGAACTCAAAATCTGTTATTGTTCAACATGAAATCTGTTTAATTTCGTTTAGTTGGGATATGTATTTAGACAGATATTCACATTTTAAGTGTGAATATCTGACTAAGATTTGGAAGTCGCCCTATATATATATATATATATATATATATATTCTTAAATCAACTAACACGTTATTTTATGGTTTTCTTGTGTGTGGAAAAGATATTTCTTTTTTCTTTTTTTGATGTGTGCGGAAATGTTTCAAACTTTTATATTTTTTGAGCAATTTCGGCTAATCTGTCTTGTGCTATTTAAAACGATGTGTAAGTTAATTTAGTGTAGACATATTTTAATTTCCAGATACGACCAGTATGTCACGTACATATAAATCAACATGAAAATTTACCAATTTACGCAATATTCTTGTTGAAATACTATTATAATACACATCTTTATGTACAAAAACACCTAACAATAATAAAACACATCTTAAAAAGAAACCGTAACATCACCTAGGAATGCCGGCATAATAAAAGTAAAGTAATTAAAGGTGTATTGGACGGGAGGGGGTGAAGAGGAAAAAAATCACGTGCGTTTATATTTCCTGCTAGAAGAAGGTCCACCAACAAGAAAATTGCCGTACTCAAGTTAAGTCCAACTGAAGATAAAGAAGACAAACAAAGAAAACCGATACATATATATATATATATATATATATATATATATATATATATATATATATATATATATTAAAAACAATTTTATAATGGACACAGACAATGGCATTAGCGTGTGTGTGTGAACATTTGTGTCTGTCCTTTGGTGAACGTTCGTATTTTGATGAATGTTCGTATTTTGGTGAATGTTCGTACGTACGTGTCTTTGTGTATAATGTTCAGAGCGTCTCCCACAAATGGGAAAACGCGGATCTTCTAAGAGTTTACATGGTAATCGCTGAAATGAAGAAAAAAGAGGACGAGGCGAGAAGTATTTATAGTATAGGAAGAATGAGCCCTAGTGACAATTACGGAATTAAAGAGGAGCTAACTCCAACTCAGGTACTTCCTGGTGTTATAAAATGAGTCGACAATTTGTGTATCACCATTAGCAATGTATTGTATATATGATTTCCAACTTAGTTTTGAGTTGTGTATTGAATTTGAGACCAAATAGACATTCAAATCCCAATCGATCATTGAGACTGAATAAAACGCATAACCTGGTAGGTAATGAGAAAACGATATCAGATCACTTGTTGACGTATTGAACATAAGAAACCATTTTCTCACTGAGCTGTTAGAGACCGGTTAGAATAGTGATCAGTATTAATTCTCCGCTCATCATGATTCTTGGAAGTGCCGCCATATAATGTGCTACCATTTGCATAGATGTTTACTAATGATTTGAGTATGTCCCCAGGCATATCGTAATAAAACGCAGAAAAGTTTGGACCGAAGAGAGTGCCTTGATAGACGCTTGTATTGGTCTCTTGGGCTCCAGAAGACTGGCCATCCACAGCAACTTTCATAGACCTACCTTAATTGAATTGTTAATCTGTTATTTGGAATTTTCCTTATATATTCGCAGTTAACTTCTAAATCCTCATCGCCAGTCATTGAATGCTCTGTAGCTAAGAAAGTTGCATATTTCTTAGTGGTATCTGTTTCAGCCAAGATAAAAAGAAAACTGTATTTCTAATGCTGATTTTCTACATCATTACACGTTCCTAATTTAGAAGGTTAGCTCAACACTGTATTTTATTACTGTAAACTCGTATTTCGATGAACGTCGAAATAAACAACGCATGTCAAGATATTTAACAAGGTGTTTTTATTTAAGCGTTTTTATTCTGTTACTGAGCCACACATTGAACAGATACTTTTAATTTTGTACTGACCAGTGAATATCAACCAAATATTTACCTTACAGGAACGGTTGAACTCGGAGTTAATGGAATTAAAATCACAAGGGAGTGAACATTATATAGTTGAATATTAATTTAACACCAGAAAATATTGATATTCCGATGCCGGAATTAAACTTATCGATATTATTCACGAAGCCCCGGGCAGCGTTGAAATCAATGAAGACCATTGACACTTTGCAAGGGGACATAGTTTTCATACTTGGTCGGCAAGCGCAGGAAATGTCTTTTTAACTTCTATTGAATGACCAATGACATAGCAATATCGATCAAACCGAGAAGAATATTTCAGAGATTGCGAGCTTCTTTGGGGAACGTGTCGTGCTAATAATAATTATTTGGATATCAGTTACTATGGGAACAGTACTAACCTTTTTTTCGTTCGATTTCTCAGAAACATTTTTTTTAATATTTTGATTTAATCTCGAATCAGTTGTAAAACTTTCGTGTGGACAGAAAGAAAGGCACCTGCCAAGAGAGAATACTGTTGTTGTTACGGTAGTTATTTAATAAATATGGATGTATTTGTATCAAAAGATCACTAGCGTAAGGTTCCCAATGAGGCTGAAATTCACTACTTATCAACTATTCTCGCGGTACACAAAGCTGTATAATATTGCGGTTAAATATTTGTAATATCAATTTTTTTTGTTTTTCATTAGTATACACCAAGCTCATTAAAGACACATACACGCACACGCCATATGCACAGACGCGCACGCACATACACAAAAACACAGACAGACACACACACACACATATTAAATATATATATATATATATATATAATATCGAAAATAAAGTGCTGGCGCTAATGATATATATATATATATATATATATATATATATATATATATATATGTTTGTGTATATATATACATACATACATGCACACACACACACACACATATATATGTGACGGAATATAGTTTAATATATGCTATATTTATTGGTAGAAAGTGCTCAGTATCAAGGATAGAACGTATATAAATATAAAATTGGACATTGATGTCACCACACAGAAGCAACTGTCTCTTACATGTTAAACACACTCTTCAGGTCTGACGATTGCGTTCATCATGCAACAGGTTGTCGCCTGTATGTGTTGACCTCAATGTCCACTTATATATATATATATATATATATATATATATATATATATGTGTGTGTGTGTGTGTGTGTGTGTGTGTGTGTGTGTGTGTGCGTGTGTGAGTTTGTGTGCGTGTGTACTAACCGGAAAAAAGCATCCATAATTAAACATATACCTTCATCAATAGAGAATGGAATCAACATTAACTCCGCTAATAAAGAAATATTCCAACAACACAGTAATTTTTATAACGCAGCCCTAAAAAAAGTGGATACAAAAATGCTAACATCAATTATAGAAACAATTGTACTAACCGTAAAAAAGCAGGAAAAGAAAAATCATTTGGTATACTCCTCCGTTCAACTAAATGGTTAGTATTAAGCTAGGACAAAAATTCCTAGCTTTAATTGAAAACACTTTCCTACCAATAGTAGACTTAGTAAAATATTTAATAAAAACACCCTAAATTAAGTTACAGCTACACTGAAAATCTAGAAAGTATTATAAGAAAACACAATAATAAAATCCTGAATAAACCCCCGTGACAGAATAGTATTAATAAAAACCCTACAATTAAATTAGACAAAAATAGTGAAAAATTATGTGATTGTAGAAACCCAGAAGTCTGCCCACTGGAAAATAAATGCTGCGTAAAATCTGTGGTATACCAATGTACTATATCATCCATTGAGAGTCCTAATACTAATATGATATACATTGAGTCTACGAATAATGAATTTAAAACCAGATGGAGGCAGCATAAGTTCTCCTTCAACAATATAAATAAAAGAAATCAGGCATCTCTATCTAAATATTTTTGGCATTTGAAGGAAATGAATAAAACACCAAAAGTAAAATGGAAAATTATAAACAAAACTAGAACTTGTAAAATTTGGTATGACCCATGCCCTTTATGCCTACATGAAAAACTACACATTATTAAGTTTCTAAATAATAAAAATCTATTAAACAATAGACAGGTGTTTACGGATTTTGCCGACATCATCAAATTTTCGCATTGAATAATTAACATAAAAACAAACAAAAAATAAAATAATTTTTAAATTCCATAGTCTAAATCTACAAAAAAAAAAAAAAAAAAAAAAAAAGGTAACCCTTTATGAAGTAGTCAAAAAAACAAATGTTAGCGACATACGACAGTTTTTTTTTATATACACAAAACCCTTTCAGGAAAAAAATAAAAAATAAAATAAATAAATCTCCATAGACACTTAACCAGACTAGACAATGTCATCTTCCGCTTTAAATTTAGACACCCCAAACTTACCCTGACTTAACGTCTGTGAATGTAACTGAGATATTGATACAAATTTTTAACCCTTACGCTCCTTTTCTTTAAACAATTGCTCTAGCCGTTACCATAGTAATCTTAATTTCAATAATTAATATGCTTATAAAACGCGTAAATTTCAGGAATAAGTTATTCCGAAAAAAATTTCGCTTGAAAATGGAACAGAGCTTAGTACTTTAATTCAATTTAATTCAAATAATTATATTGAAGTTCGGCTCTTGTTTTGAAACATGGGAACTCATATGTAGCGTTGGAATCATATTTTTAAATAAATAATTATATATATATATATATATATATATATATATATTCAGTTGCATGGATATGAATTTGTGACCCAGGGTTTCACGCTTTTGCGATATTAATTTCACATTTTAAGAAAAATAATCGCGTTTGCGATCATCAATCAAGCTCTGAGTTTGTCTGATCATCGCAAAAGCGTGAAACCCAGGGTCACAAACTCCTATCCATACAACTGAATATGTTAGCTCTATCATTGATATTGGTCGTTTTCCACTGCGCATATAACATAATTATATATATATATATATATATATGTGTGTGTGGGGGGGGTTATCTGCCCACCTGTTTGTGCTTTGCCATAACAAATATTGTGTGTCGCTAAAAAACAGTCGACTAAGGTATTTCTGGAAGATAGCATTTTAACGCAATCTGTCTTTGTAATTATAGCATTCATTTTCAAGAGATAAAGCATTAATAATAATAAATGCAATTAACAGAATTAGATAATTGAAAGTTTAATTTAATTTAGTACCAATACAGAATCAGACTGAGAGAGAAAGAGGAAGAGAGAGAGAGAGGGAGAGAGAGAGAGAGAGGAGGGGGAACCGATAGTGGCATCTGTTGTAGGAATGGACTGAGATAGACAGATGGATAGATGCCAACAGATCATTATAAGCATCCAAATTCCTAACCGAATTAGGCCGAAAGATAAGTTAATATTCCTGGATGATAAAGTGTCTGAGGAAAACAGTCTTTGCAATTATATTGTTCGATACCAAGAGAGTGGCAATTAATAGTAATAAATTAAATATGTTCAATTATCTGTCTCTACTCCGAGTTTCGCTAAATGATATCCACTTATGTTATGAAGACAGCTCAAGGTAAAACAGGTCAAAAAGGCAGACATTGGTGTTTATGACTCAGTTTGCAAGTATCCACCCGGAAGCCGGTCCGTTTAGTTTTGGTGGGTGATCTTACTTCGTTTTAGAGAATACAATCGCCATATACTAAGAACCACCAAGTGATCAACCATCTTAAGTAAGAAAACCCGATCAAGAAGTTATAAACAATGGGGTGTATATAAATAAACATAATGACTGCTTCGGACAACATATTGAATGTTATATAGGAATAAAGTGTCACCGCCGACACATGAGTTTGAACATAGAACGCCAGTGAGC
Source organism: Acanthosepion pharaonis (assembly GCA_903632075.3). NCBI lineage: Eukaryota > Metazoa > Mollusca > Cephalopoda > Sepiida > Sepiidae > Acanthosepion > Acanthosepion pharaonis. The sequence continues at coordinate 810,933 of CAHIKZ030004411.1, forward strand.
AAACACAGTCGATCCCATTATTGAATTAAGTGGATTACTCGACCATGGGAGAAACTCATAAGTAGAAAGTAGCGTGACGTCTAAACGATCTCTATTTCTAGTCTATCCTCTATTACTATACGGACCTTTATTCTCTACTCTATTCACTATACTATTTCTCTGTTTGGATCACTATACTGATTACTATTCGACCGAGTATTATCTAGCAAGTACTATTAGTGTGAGTGTTATTCGAAGGTGTTTGGCACCAGTATTGTTCAACGGCGTTTCTAGGTATTTACTCTGTCTCCCTACTAAGACGAGTTGGGTCACAAGGTCTTTTTTAAGGTGGGCACACGAGCGCGTACACTCGGGCCAGGGACAAAAATTACCCCGCAACTCTCGATTGCGCTGGCCTCGGTGCGAGGACCGACCCCTCTCTCTGGTGCAATGAAAGGGTGAGGCCTCGGGCAGCTGTTCCCCAGGGCTTGACACCTCTCAGTATAATTTTACTCAATAGCAACTCTGTCCTTTGACGGAGTCGCCCCTGAGTGTACTCTGCCATTAGAAAGAGGGGTCGGTGTGGTGACTTGGGGAATTTTTATCCTTGGACCGAGTTTTCGCCCCAATAAACCCAGGTTTGTGCCACATCACGTTTCAGTGAGGAGGCAAGGTAAATACTATACCTACAATGGATATAGTTCCTTTCCTCTTCCACACGATATGGCCAAATCACTTCCATGTGTAAAATGATAAACGCAGTGTTGTAATGTATAGCGTCACGGAATGAGAAATCGGAGATTAGAGATCGAATTCCCGTCGGGTTAGTTACATTCATTTTCGTGCAAATACCTTTGAGAAAGCTAGGAATCTATCTCCTCTCTGTAGATTGGATAGCAGGGTATACTGGGTACTATAACCTTTGTTGGCAACCAGTCTACCGTAGAAACAAACGACAACTTATTGTGGAAAATTTTTCTGTCTAGTTAGTCAAGTATCGAGATATGATCGCCAAACTGTGTATCGTGTATGACACTTAACAGACTCATGTTATGTCCGTTAATGTTGTTCAAAATCTCGAGTCAGAGATTTTTCTTTGTAGCATTTACCCAGAAGAAAGTTATTTGCCAACTATCTTAATAAACCGTCTTAAAGGATGTAAATTTATTTGTACCACTCTTAGCTTGCCGACGTCATCTGTCCTCCTATTGATCGACTGTGCCAGACAAAGAAACAGTAAAAGGAAAAGACGATAAAAGATAGGCATATATTCCTTAAGACAAGACAGAACAACAGAAAGCAGCGTATAAACAGCAAAATGAATTCCTGTAAACGGTTGGCTGAACAGGGATTAGTAGAGATAGAAAAAATTACAAACTTCACGAAGAGCTTCAAAGGAGAGGAGATAGTGGAGAGCCATGATGGTTAAAGTCCTGAAGCTAGATTGACGGTAAAATTTACCATTGATAAAACTCTATATATTTAAAATGATTTCCTGTTTGTTTATCTGCAAAATATCAACAATTTGCGAAATTTGAAAAAATAAGAATATGAAAGGCGTGTGAAATTGACAGCTTAAGCAGAACAATTCATGTTTGCATACACACGCTCAAGCAAGAGCACAAATACACACACACACACACACACACACACACACACACACATATATATATATATATATATATATATATATATATATATATATATATATGTATATATATAGCATATACTTTTTTAATTTAACAAAAACGTTTCAAAGATATGTCATCACGAAATTCTTCATACTTAAGCTATATAAATGATACTCTATTAATATATCCACATACACAGATTTACTCGATTTTTTTAACCAACTTAATAATGTTGAACCTACAAGAGATTTTACTTATGAATATAAGAATAACAACACTTTACCCTCGGAGATATCTTGCTACATAGAACTAATAAAGACCTTCAGTTGGAGGTTTACAGAAAACGAACAAGAATGACCTCATAAATTTCTATTATCACCAATGTAACAGAATAAAATCTGGAATAATTGTAGGATTTTATTCAAGAAGACTATGGACTTAATATATAGCGGAAGAAGATATATGCATATAAACACCTCTAAAATACTCCAATATACCCTTTATTTCATTCAAAACGTTAAGAGAAAGATATGCAAAATACAAAACTACAAAAAAGTTAATGACATTAAAAATAACAACAATGACAATATATTTGTTAAAAACATACATGTAATACTACCTCCTAATTCTTTAAATAATTTTTATCCAATCTTAACAATATCAAAATAATTACAACTATATATATATATATATATATATATATATATATATATATATATATATATATATATATAAGCAGTGATATGTTATTATACTTTTACGTATTATTTGTATAAGTCATGTTCATTATTTGATGTAGAATAATTTGTAATGATTGCTAATGTGAATAAAACTGATTTTGATCAGTATTCAACAATCGTTATCTTTTTAAAATGAATTATTTTTCTTCTGTACGAGAAAACAATGCAAAATAAAGAAAACTGAATTGAGAAGTTGCCAGTCTTTGGTGTATGTGAGAAAATCGAAATCGATTTAATTCGAAAGAAATTGTGTAAAACCAAAGAAGAGAGATGGAAGGTGGATTGAGATATGATTTATGGACATTATTCCAAAGGGTCGAAAAAACAGAACAGTTCCTTACCGGTGACACAGACAAAGAAAGCGTGCGCACACACCCATACCCACTACTCTAGTGATAAAATCCCTGAATACAGTGAGAGAGAGGGTGAGAGAAAGAGAAAGAGAGAGAGAGAGGGAGAGAGAGAAAGAGAAATAATGTTTTTGCCTAGTGAACGTGGTTTGTGCAAGGCCGCCATGTTTGTCAAAGTTACACAAAAGGGTCAAGTACCGAGTGAGACATGTACAGCGAAATAGAGAGAGAGAGAGAGAGAGAGAGAGAGAAGGAGAAGAGGGAGGAGAAAGAGAGAGAGGGAGGAGAAAGAGAGAGAGAGAGAGGAAGAGAGATGGTTATAAAAGAGAGCGAAAGTGGGAAAATGACAAAGATCTAAAAACGTGTGAGAGTATTTAACCCCAAGCATGTTGTGTAGGGCTGGGCGATTTTGAAACCACAACTAACTCTACACAGAGAATGCTGCTAATTAACATAAAGAATAACTGCACAAAATAAAAGTCCACCCTAGATATGCTGCATGGAATATTGGACCGTTAAATCAATCAAGATGTTTAATTTTAGCCACCAGACGAAAGTGCTTGTGGGCCAGAGGTATTAAAGCTAAAAAACATATTTTCAAAAGTACACAGTCTGACTCAGTTAGCAGGTTTGAAATTAAAAGGTACAATAAATTTCATAACCAGCAACTGTATATTTTCAATATGTTGCAAAGAATTAAGGAGCTACCACCTGAAATTCAGGAGATTGCATTAAAATATTCAGAAAAATGCTTCTGGTTTCCTACCAGAAAATATGTTGTATGCAATATTGAAATCAGATGAACTGGAAGTGAGAGAAGAAGCTATAAAAACAATCTTAGCCATTAGGTAAGTAATTCTAATAATATTGATTAAATGATTTCATCGATTTATAGTTTCATTTTAAAGTACTATCTTATTTTTTTTTATGTTAATTAAGACAAGTAAGGTAAAAATTTTATTTTAATTTAACTGATTTTTTATTTTTTCCAGGAATGGGGAGCCAACCAATAAGAGGTTAAAAATATCCGAGATAAATTTTGATGCAACATATTTCTCTCAATGTATCGACCTGTCCAAAAATGGAGTTTGTGAGCCTGTTTTCATAGAAGAATTTTCAGATTATGAACTTCTGGTGTAATCAATGAATGGGACAAAATTAGAGTTGCCTGATTTGCCGTCACACTCAGAAAGTGTCGAAGGATAGTAAAATTAACAACTACAGCTCCCCAACCAGTCTAGGCAATTGAAGCAAGGCATAAACACATGATTACAAAAGTTGTATGTTATGAAATGAGGCCTTTCTTTGCATTAAACGGAACATATGTAGAGCAGTCTAATATGATGCAAAAATAAAAATTGCTATTATTCTCACAACAATCATTTTATGCCTTACAATTATTATATAATAGAAAATTAAAAAAAATAAACTATTAGTAACCAGTAGATTTTTAGAGGAATGTTCTAATTACAGTGGTAGTTTTTTTTATTAAAATCATCATACATTAGTTTGTTCCTAGCAAAGTTAATACGTTTGATTTTCTTTCATGGATAACAGAAAAAAATAAATAAATTGCAATATTATAGCTGACGTATATCAATTAATGTGGTAAAATGCAGCTTATCTAAGCTGTTGGGTTTGGGGTAGGTGTCTACAATTTCAATTTAATTTCTAATTTTGAAATATTCTATTCATTTTATTTGAATAAAATAAGTTGACAAACTTTTCTGGATCTAAATTATGAATTGTTTAAGCAATTTCATATCTAAATGTATCAAAAACTAGAATTCTCTGGTGCTTGACAGTAGACGATATTTTAAACTAAATGCTTAAAAGTTGGTGCAAGTCACAAATCTACATTTTGGTATTAGTACTTACCATACAAATACACAACTGTCCCCGCTTAAGACTTATCAGTACTTATCATACCGATAACTAACTGTCCCCGGCAAATACTTATCAGTACTTATTCTACCAACCCAACTATCCCGGGTTGATACTTATCAGAACTTATCATACTAATACTCAACTGTCCCCAGTTGATACTTATCAGTACTCATCATACCAATACCCAACTGTCTCCGGTAAATGCTTATCAGTAATTATCATACCGATATACAAATGTCCTCGGCAAATAATTATCAGTAGTTATTCTACAATACACAACTATCCCAGGTTAATACTTATCAGTACTTATCATACCAATAACAAATTATCTCCGGTTGATATTTATCAGTACTTATCATACCAATACCCAACTGTCCACGTTTGATAATTATCAGTAATTTCCATACCAATACCCAACTGTCCCCAGTTAAAACTATCAGTACTTATCATTCTAAGACTGAAATGTCCCCGGTTAATACATATCAATATTATAATACCAATGCCCAACAGTCCCCGGTTAATAATTATTAATACTTATCATACTAATACGAAACTGTCCCCGGTTAATACTTATCAGTACTTAGGATACCAATAACAAACTATCCCCGGTTAATACTTATCCGTATTTATCATACCAATACCCAATGTCCCCGGTTAATACTTATCAGTACTTATACTAATACCCAAATGTCCCCAGTTAATATTTATCATTACTTACAATACCAATACCCAACTGTCCTCGGTTAATACTTATCACTACTTACCATACCAATACGCAACTGCCCTCGGTTGATACTTATCAGTTTTTATCATACCAGTACCCAACTGTCCCTGGTTAATACTGAGCGGTACTTATCATACCAATACCCAAGTGTCCCTGGTTAATACTTTTCAGTATTTATCATGCCAATACATAAATGTCCCTGGTTAATACATATCAGTAATCATATCAATACCCAACTGTCCCTAGTTAATACTTATCAGCACGGTCCACGGTTGATATTATCTGTACTTATCATACCAATACCCAACTGTCCCTGGTTAATACTTATCAGTACTTATCATGCCAATAAGAAACTGTCTCCGGTTGATGCTTATCAGTACTTATCATGCCAATACCCAACTATCCCTGGTTGATATTTATCAGTACCTATCATAAAAATACCTAACTATTCACGTGTGAAACTTAACAGTACTTATCATACAAATACCCAACTGTCCACCTTTGATTCATATCAGTACTTATCATTCCAATACCAAATTGTCCCCGGTTGATAGTTATCAGTAATTATCATACCAATACCCTACTATCCTCGGTTAATATTATCAGTACTTATCTTACCACTACCCAACTGTCCACCTTTGATACTTATCAGTACTTATCATACTAAATACAAACTGTCTTCGGTTGATATTATCTGTAATTATCATACCAATACCCAACTGTCCTCGGTTAATACTTATCAGTACTTATCATTCGAATAACAAACTGTCCCCGGTTGATACTTATGAGTACTTATTATACCAATACACAACTGTCCACATTTAACTTATCAGTACTTATCTTACCAACACCCAACTCTCCCCGGTTAATACTTATCAGTACTTACCATACCAATAACAAAATGTCCCGGGTTGATACTTATCAGTACTTATCATACCAATACACAACTATCTCCGGTTAATACTTATTAGTACTTATCATACCAATACCCAACTGTCCACGTTGGATAATTATCAGTACTTATCATACCAATACGCAACTCTCCCTGGTTAACAGTTATCATTACTTATCATACCAATAACAAACTGTCTTCGGTTGATATTATCTGTGATTTATCATACCAATGCTCAACTGTCCCCGGTTAATACTTATCACTACTTACCATACCAATAAAAAACTGTCCCCGATTGATACTTATCAGTACTTATCATACCAATATCCAACTGTCTCCGGTTAATACTTATCAGTACTTATCATACCAATACCCAAATGTCCCTGGTTAATACTTATCAGTACTATCCACGTTTGATATTTATGAGTAGTTATCATACCAATACTCAACTATCCACGTTTGATACTTATAAGTACTTATCATTTCAATAACAACTGCCCACGTGTACCACTTATCAGTACTTATCATACCAATACGAACAGTCCACGTTTGATACATATCAGTACTTATCATACCAATACGCAACTGTCCCTGGTTAATAATTATGTGTACTTATCATACCAATACGCAACTGTCCCTGGTTAATAATTATGTGTACTTATCATACCAATACGCAACTGTCCCTGGTTAATAATTATGTGTACTTATCATACCAATAACAAACTGTTTCCGGTTCATACTTATCAGTAATTATCATACCAATATCCAACTGTCTCCGGTTGATATTATCAGTAGTTATCATACCAATACCCAACTGTCCTCGATTAATACTTATCAGTACTTATCATACCAATAACAAACTGTCACCGGTTGATACTTATCAGTATTTATACCAATACTCAACTTTCTCCGATTGATACTTTTTGATATTCAAAAAAAATTGAAAAGCAACCTTCCCTAATTTTCCGTTATAATGAAAATTCTACATTCCAAAGAAATCATTTTAATATATAAACCAAATACAGACATTCGGTTTAAATTCTATAAAATATTTCAGGACAATGGTTCAATAACAGGATGAATAAAATAATAACACAGAATAGTTATGGTTAACATCTTTCTAAATATACACTTGCATAGAGATCTAATATCTCGAATCGAATGATTTTAATACTAAGAAAATATTTCTAATACAGCTACCTTAAAATAAAAGTATTTCACTTTTTAAAAAAAGTTAAAAAAAATAAAATGTACAAAATTTTTTTAAAAACCAGAATAGTTACAGAAAAAAATGTTTCCATATTCGAAAAACTATTAAGAAACAGTAATATATTGTTAGAAACAATGAAAAAGAGTGCTAAATTGCTATTTGATATTAATCCTTCTATAAATTAATATTTACCAAAGTCTCCCCACTAAGATTATGTGATACAAGGTCGAGTTTAATAAGTGGAACCCAAGCGAATCCACCCGGGTCAACATCAATAATTGCTCCCCACACACACACAAAAAAAAATTGGTTGCGGTGACATTGATATCACTACCGATCCTCCATCTCAAGTGCAATGAGCGGGGTACAGGAGCAGTCAGCTCTTTCCCGTGACCGGGCAGCTGTTCTCCGCGACCGGCCACCTCGTAGTATTTATTCCCCAACTGTGTCTCTGTCCGCAGGCAGAAACATAATTGAATTGCACTCTGCCTGATGACAAATGCACAACAGAGAGGTGATAGATCTAGCCGGCATGGGCCGCGGAAGGTTATACTAATGTATGGTAATGAATGTTGGACGGTCTTCTTACAAATGAAGAGCTGGTTGGAGCCTACAAAGACATGTTTCTTCAAAAGGATGCTGAGAATACAATGAACAGATCATGAGAGAAACGAAGAATTTTTAAGTAAATTCGTAACAAGAAGTTCTCTTTTAATAGTGCGGCACCGAAGCAGTTGCCAAAATTATCAGTCAAACATCTTAAATGAACCTAATATCGACTTCATAATTCTTTGTGACCAAAAGAATGAGAAGCACTTTTGGCAAACTCCGAGAAACTATGACATTTAGAAAATTTTTTTCATAGAATTAACAAGAAATGTTTCCACACGCAGAGACGCGAATAGGGACAATTTTAATAGTAAGACTAGCATACTTTGATACAAGGCCGAATTTATGGAGCACCAATGATGATTGAACTCGCTACTCACTATTAATGATCAACAAGATTAGCTCGTTAACCATCGCTCACCGCTGAGATATGACCGTCATTTACGAAAGTTAGTTTGTCACAAAGTTAAACATAAGTCAGCCACGGAACGGAACACAATACTAATGTCGAGCTTGTTGATCATAACACTACAGTGGGGCTCTTATTTAATTTATTAAATTTTCTTTAGTATGGGGCATTCAGAGAAGATTTAACTCCTGATATGGCATCTTGCTTACCGTTAACCCACGCTGAAGCACCCATGTAGACTACAGGCAAAATGTTTGGGGGCCACCCTGCATTTCTTTAATAAAAATATAATTATTTTTGTATTTTTAAAAACTAAATTCTAGTTCCAACACATTCGGGAGTGACTGCAAAAATACGCCCTCCCCAAATTTATAGACAAAACACAGAAATGCATGCTAGAATTTCTTCTTGACAATAAGATAGGCCGCTATTCGTGTTCATGAGACTTACCTAAAAATTCAGTAAATCCAGTGTATGTGATTTCATTTTGACAAAATTAGACACTATAAAATGTTATCATTCAACAGCATCATATTTTGCTTTCATCAATAAATCTTAAATCTGTCTTAAGGCTTTACAAATACTTGAAAAAAAAGTAAATGGCTGACCTCAAGCACTAAAAAAGCGACCTTATTCAATTAATCCCGTACTAATCCAATGGGAGAGAGGTCAGGCGATTAAGGCGGATATGCCTTAATTTCCAAAATTATGTTCCTTTTTTTACATAATGTTTTGAATTGTTTTTTTTGAAAGATGAATTTTATTCCAGTTATGAGTGAAACAGATGTTATAGCATCAGTCAGTCAGTTATGTGCCATACGCTTAATCTATCATGACTGACGAGTCAGATTTTTTCCCGCAGTAGGTCGCCATTTCCTTCTGCGGTTGACCAGTTGCCATTCAAAGCTATAGAACCTGGTCTGTTCTGCTATTTACTCATAGCTGCAGAGAGAAGAAGAGGAATCATACTTTTTCCGAGTAAGTAAATGTAATTGATTTAGCACATAAGTTTGACTGAAATTCGAACTCGACTCTCCGATTCCTCAATCCGAGCCGCTATCCATTACTTCACCATGCCTCCTTCGCATATCATGACTTTGCAAAATCGAATAATACTGTTCTATTTTTCCTTTTTTGGCGCGAATCAAATCTCCAGCCCCCCCCCAAACACCACAACATTCCCACCACCATGCTTAAAAGTGAGGACTATTATTGGTAAAAGAATCTATTTTGGACAGCTGAGTCCTAATTTGAACTTTTGATAGTAAGAGGAGAGTGTATTTGAGAAAAAAGACAATAATGGAAGTGTTTCCAACTGTTAAACATTAATATTATACAGCAATTTAGCACACTTTTCTTTGTTTCTAAAGGCATTTACCTCTTAATACTTGCTTTAGCTTTTGGAAGGAGCTTTTCTGAAAATCAATTTTCCAAAATTCTTACTTGTTTTCAAGCAAGCTGCATTCATGTTAAAGTAAATGCGTTTAAAACATTTTCTATGTTTTGGACTTCAAAAAAAAAATCAATATATTATTTTGAGAGAGACGCATTAAAAGCATTTTCTAAAATTATTTTTATCACCACGTTAATTTTCTCACGTTTAATTTTTAGGCAGGTGCATTCTGAAAATGTTATGCGTTAAGCTGAATCATTGTTGGATTTGGATCACCTGACCCCTTCAGGGCCAACGTCCATTCGCAAGTCAGTGGGTGAAATATGAGAAAAACTCAGTCCTCAGAATCAAGATGGCACTAACAGTTCTTGTTTCAAGAACGATAACTAAGCTTAACAACATTCATCATTTATTTATTTATTTATTGATCAATTAAGTTTTTTTTAACAAAGGAGACACTTTCAATTATCAATTTAATTTACCAATTCCAAAAACATCAAAGCCCAAGGGTTAGATTTGTTACAGAAACTGATCGTCTTTGATACTAGAACTATTAAAGTCAGTAGTGAGTGTGATCTCTTGGCCCATATTCAGGTTCTTTTACATTTTAATAGAGATGCCTTATAAACAGTTCTTGAGCATATTTTCGTCTCCAAAACCTATTTTCCATTACATTTGAAGACGGCTGAATTTAAGGCATATTTCTTATTCTTTTTTTGAACTTCAACTAGATTTTCACAGTGATTACGTTGAAGTCTTCAAACACTACTGACGATGTATCTTATTTTATATGCAGTGTCCATTCAGGACGCTGTCAACATGGCTCTCCACGACTTCCTGCCATTTATAGTTTTTAATAAATATTGTCTTTTTATTATTTCTCTTAACTATTGTTCCGCTGCCCATTTACTCAAGCTCTGTATGTAGATTATAGATTGTTTTCATCTATCTCTTTGCTTTCAATCTTTCCTGTGAGGATCAAGTTTTTCAAGGAGTTTTTCCTAATTATGTGCTGTAGAAATTTTAACTGAATATTCCCGATGTTAAGGATATATGTCCTTTTTCCTTCCATTTTCTGTAAATTGTGTCTTTGGTCATGATTTTGGTTCATATTATTCTCAATATGCTTTTCTAAAGGTATATTTGTTTTACTTCAAGTCTCTTCATAAACTGTGACAATTTTTGCAGCTTTCATTGCTATATATGTAGACTGATATTACGTAATAGTTCAGTACTCTTTTCTATGTTTCTAACGAATTTTTTTCTGTTTCTTAATACTTTAATTAGCCTTTTTAAGGTATATGTCGCTGTCCTGCTATGCGGTGTCGGATATCAGCGCCTTTGGATATCACTGTGGCACGTTTCGTCCATTGTTAAAAAGCTTCCTCAAGATTTAAATTGTAACATTCGCTTGATATTTAACCCAATGTAGGATGATGTTTCTTTAGCAGGAATTGAATCAGAACATGTATCCGTCCAATCTTACCCGTCGATATCCTTTACAGCAGGGGTCAGCCACATCCGGCCCCCGGGCCACATCCGGCCCCCGGGCCACATCAGGCCCCCGGGCCACATGCGGCCCGCAAAGGATTTTTGTTCGACCCGGGAACTTAACACCTGCACACTAATTATCTTATTAATTCGTAGAGTAATTGGCAATAAATATGAACTGGTGTTAATTGACTTACAATGCGACGAATTTTTAAAATCAAAACATCCGAATCCTTTACTGAAATATGTTTTGTCAAGCGGAAAATATACAATCGAATAATACAAAAAATGATGGCATCATTATCTGAAACTACACATGCTTGTGAATAACCTTTATCCAAAATGAAATATACGAAAAGTCGCTTAAGAACAAGTTTGGGTGTTGACTATCTGGCTAATGATTTGCTCCTGTCTTCGACGAATATTTCACCTGATGTTGAGAAGTTATCGAACTATAAACAGAATCAATTTTCTCATGAAATACTTTGTCATTTCTAACTGTATTTAGTTTGTAGTAAGAAATTTGCATTTTTTGTTAACTGTGTTATCCTGTTATTCCTGCAGTAAAATAAAGAACCTTGATTAATATAACATTAACTTGGTTTTCTTTAAAGCTCCAGACAAAGGCAGCCTTCTGAAAAGAGCTGTCTGAGATCGTAAAACGTTTATTATAGTACATTTGATATCTTGGCCTGCGTCCGAGACACTGCCTAGCTTTCTGGCCCACTCTCTCCCAAAGGTTGCCGACCCCTGCCCTACAGTTTCCAACGATGTGATTAACCAGACCCAGTATCGGTGCAAGGAAGAATCTCATGCAGACACATTTAAATCGATTGCTTTCTGATGATTTCAGTATATTAAGTCATTTACTCAAATTCATACCAGGTGTTAATTATAAAGCTTAATGTTTAACAGCTCAAAAGGAAGTATGGAGAAGTTACCATATTTGCGAAAAATATCTTTGGATGACATAAAATCTTCAAAGAAAAGGTGAATCTATGTTTGAAACTCAACAACAGAATTTGGTTTGTGCGATTCGGTTTGTAGCCGCTGATACACTCAATACGTTTAAGTTTCACGCACAAAGACGCACGCGCAGTGAGAGTGAGAGAGAGAGAGCGAGTGAGAGGGAGAGTGAAAGAGATGAAACATACCCACATATATATTTATGTATGTATATGGATACGTATATACAGATAATGGTGAGCGATATTTTGAGCATAATGGCTTTGTGGAAACAGCTGATCACACCAGAGTATGCAGTCAGTTTCAGAAAGTGTAACTATTTTCCCATTTTTTAGTAAAAATCACTATTGCGGACTGGATAACCCAAAATTATCTATCTATCTATCTATCTATCTATCTATCTATCTGTGTGTGTGTGTGTGTTATCAGGGATTAAAGGGAAAACGTTATAAATCACTATACAATTGCAATCGTGTTTTAACACTACAAATGTGTCTTCTCGGCTGATGGTAAATTACTGGTGAGTGATTTTAAAGTAAAAATCTTTTTTAAATAGAAAGAGAAAACGAAAAAAAAAAGATAAAAACAGAATTAAAATGAGGCTTGAAGTTTTACCCTGACTAATCAATCAACTTCATGTCATGGCGTATATAATTTGTTTTTTGTTGGTTTAGATTTTATCAATAGGTCTCATATTTGATTGCTTAGACGATTGAATTAAAGGTAAGTACCAAGATCCTTATTCTTTACCTTCTATACCTACTATTATAATGTAATAATAGTAGATTTTCTTGTGGGAAGGTGAATGGAGACGTAACGTCGCCATCACTAGTGATAACTCCAAACAACTCTTTACGAATCCTCTGCATTGTCCTCAGATTGACACCCAAACACATCCGGCGCGAATGCAAAGCAGTACAGCATGCTGTTTCCAAATTTCTGGTGGAGTGAATTGCGTCATCATGCTGTTTCTCACAGACGGTGCACAACTGACCCTATGATACTGTGCAGTCGAAAAAATCAAAAAACAAATAACGCGCATGCGCGAAATTAAAAATATAAAATGGCGACAATTTACATTTTAGTTACCGAACTTTGTATTTACAGTAGTTGATTTTTGATTTAACGGCTCCGATGTTGTATTTATTTCTATGCTAGATCTAATAAAGGGGATACTCATAGCCTATCATGTGCGCTGATTCTTTCAAATGTTTGGCTCTACTGTGTTCTTCCCTTTTTACGATTTTACTTCATTCAACCGAGATTGTAACCTTTTTTCCGTCATATATCACTAACCATGATTGAATACACTGTCTCGCCGTTAATTACCGTAGTTAAAACACTTTTTAACTTTTAAAATTTCCACGCGTCTTATATACCATATGTAGGTTTAAAATTAGCGATAGTCGACTGAAATAAGCTACCCGGCAACTCCTATTAGCTTAGACTTTAGAGTAACTTTCATATACCTATTGTCATTATTTCAAAGGTTATTATGCAGATTAAAATTGTTATCATTGATAATATTCATTATATTAATTTCATCACGTTTAATATTAGTACCTTGTTTCACTAAAATTATAAGCAATAAATTCAAATTATATATTTGTAAAATATATTTGTTTCATTAATATTTTTCTTGTGATAACTCCCGGTTTCATTGGTATAAATACAATCAGAATTTTTATATCGTAATTATTCCAATAAATCATTTACAAGACGCAGGTTGTACAGATCATATAAAGGATATAATATAGTTTTTATAGGCTCGTATTCTTTTTTTCCTATTATTTTTCGTTTAATTGTAATCATGGCTTTTTAACCAAAATAATACCTCATAAATATAGCCTAGGCTGTACCATTTATGAATAATTTTACTAATTTTACTTATTACTAATTTTTTCTTGATTTGTCTTGCTGAAATTGGGGTGCTTTTTATACACACATGCGTCTTATACGCCTTCAAATACGGTACATATTTTTAAAATATTAATCCATCTTTAATTTTATGGACGGCTATGTTCACCTTCATATATTCTTTGTCATAATTGCATAGAACAGAATAGAAACAGTTTTTGGTTAAGGTCTTAGCTTTGACGTAATATCTGTCTGTTCAATCTTATGCTACCCAGGTACGCTAAATCTTAATCTATACAGGTTTAGAGTTAATCCTTATTTATCCTCATAGTATATTAGGTATATACCACATACATCATTCCGTAACACTCTACTTTTACCGACTCTTAAGCCTTGTATTATCTGATCATTAGTATTAGAAACAATCTTACTGTGAGAGTAAAAACAATTGTAATATAACTTTTATTGGTTGTCTTAAAGAGTTAATGCCAATCTCTGATTATACTCATCTTATTTTCGACCAGAACAATTTAATGGAAATGATAATTTTGCGGATGTCTTTCGGCTATTATTTTCTTCCCCACTTCAGCAGACTCGGGGCGATATTGAAATATTCATCTGAACCAGCTTTTATTCGAACCTGCGGCTAAGTGAATTTACTAAGAGAATTATCTTCCATAATTGGCCTATTGTTCGGAATTATGTCCACTTTTATTTTTTTTGATTCCACTGATTGTTCCGAATCTTTATGCAGCCGGAACGATAGTTGGATCTCTTTTACCAAATGGAACGTTTAAGTATACACTATATTTTTTTAAAAATTATATTATAACTGATTAAAACAATTCTCAAATTTTAAAACAAGATAAAAAAAAATCAATGTTAATAACGCTGTCAGTAACTTGGTGTTATTTTTATATTAACCATTCATTGCAGTCGGTTGTGAAAGCAACTATTTTTCTCTTGTTTTTCTTATTTTTTAAGCTTCTTCTCAAAACGAGTCTCAGTATTTCGTTCTGAAAATAATTTTCAACTCTAATGAAAACAGAAAAAATATATAAATTTCTGATATAACACGAGGAAGAGAGCTGATAAAATTGCTCATCACAAAAAAATTTAAGCTAATAAAATAAGAAATATAACGGCTTTATTTATTTAAATTTATTAAAATACAACGATGAAGCAAGTCGAATTATTTTTTTTTCATCGAGATCTTCCTTATATTTGTCTAGAACAAAACCACATTTGAAGGACAATCGATGCATATCAGATTTGGAAGTGGATCATTTCAACATTTCTGATATCTAAAGCATATATTTCGTTATGTTCCGACTCTATTCACTAGAGGCTACTTACTTTCTGAATGTTCTATATCTTTCAGACATTAGATTGTTGTTGTCACTGAATACGCCACAGAATTTCTCTTACGCTATTTTAGACATGCCGGAAAAATACGTCTTAGTGAGTTACTAACTATAGTTAGAAGTGTTTCATGCGTGAATCTGTGAATTTTTTTCAAGTTATTGTGATTTTTTCCACGATTTTTAATAAAAGTATCAGTTTTCGTAATATCATCTAGCAGATGCTATTAAGATACGTGTTTATGTTTACAAAAATAATTTTAAATTTTAAATTCTCGGCGTCTCTATTTCGTTCGTAATAAATTTCCTTCCAAACATATACAGTATGTCGAATTTTGAAAATTTGTTCTCATGACTATATTTCCCTGTGTCCGATATTTCGCCATTAGGAAAATCGAAATTTCATGATTAAGTTGACCACTTAGTGATTTGTACGAAAATTAACCTTGGCGACCTATGGTTATATTAGAATGGGCAATAATATTTTCCTATGGGATTTACACAGGAAATCATGCCAGGACCTGGACTAAGTGGAAGAGATAAGATCAGCACAGAGGCGTGGCCACTGATGCACAATGTTTTTGTTTATATGATGCAAATTATTGAGTGACTATAGGTAATTTATCGCGATATGCATATGGGTAATAAATCGTGTTTGTAAAATCTATGGTCTGGACTAAAATGAGTTTCCACTAAGACAAGGATCAGAAAAAAGATATTATTCGATAAAAGGGGATGATTGAATTCATTACTTTATATCTAATTTCTCTTATATGATTTACTAGATGCATGGCCCGGCGTCGCCCGTGCTTGATTAAAAAATCGTACGACTCATACAGCAATCTCTATCACTTGACTTAAAATATATTTGCCCTTACTTGCCTTGACGTGCTGATGTTGCTACATGCCTTACTTCTTGCCTATCTCACACTGTGAATTTTTTCTAAGCTCTATACTGAACATTGAATCTGTTACAAAAAAAGAACTAAACAAAATGAACACAAAACGATCAGCTTTAAAAAAGGACTCGTAACTGGAAAAACCGAATGAAAAAAGAATGTTAACAACAAATCTTTTTTCACACCCAACCCAGTTCTGTGGAATCAGAATCAACGTTGAGTTTAAGCAAGCGAATGAGCCAATTGGAGTAAAGTGCCATGCAGATTTAAATTTTTCCCATTTGTGACGAATGCAGCTGTCGATTTTTTTTGCATGCTAGTTAATATTCGTGTCAGTCAGCTGTTGGCTCTCACGCTGGCCAATAGAATCTTCCTGCCTATTCGCGGCAGCCAGGTATAGGCTCCCACTCTGACCAGTAGAAAATGGCCGCAAACTACATGAAAATTGCCGTAGAAGCATGAAAATATCGATTATTTCCACTATCGATGGGAGTTGGGAAATACAACGTCGGTCTTGGCCTTCCCGCTAACTTGGAACATGTGCATGTAAATTTTGGTGCAAATCCGTCGAAAATTGCGGCCGTGCATTCGTTACACACACACACACACACACACACACACACACACACACACACACACACACACACACATTCTGCCTTTTAGAGATATGCCATATTCGTAAAGACATGTTCAGTGAGATTATCACTGACTTAAATTTACATTTTTTTTTATTTGGTAAATTTGGAATGATATATTTTAAAGATGTCATTTAGAGATTTTGTTTAAAATATGTTTTCTGATTAGATGCATTCATATTGTTTAATACTTAATACTTATATGTTTAATTGTATCTCTGATCGTGATAACTCGTTTTTTTCTGATTAAAGTATAGTCACTATGGCTTACATCAGAAGTGTAATTTGCTTGGGTTCGCCGTAGTTCCATGTATAAAAAGGCGATACGTGTTGCGCATTATATAAAAGCATAGAGATAGAATAACATTTATATAAAACCGTCAAGAACAAACGAACATAAAGTAAAATAAAAAAAAAAAATATATATATATATATATATATATATATATATATATTTATTTATTTTTCGGATGTGCACGTAACATATCGGTTGTAGTGATATACAATGACGCTCATTAAAGGAACAGATATTTTAAAGAATAAGTCTTTAATTGCGTATTACAATTAAACGTACAGTTGTAAGGGCGAAATTCTTGCCTCTATATTATCTCAGATGGCCAAAATATATTAGATTATATTGAATGTTGGCTGAATGTTCTGAATAATGGTGTTTGCTTATAAAGCCGACAAGAAAAAAAGATTTAAACAACATAAAAAAGGAAATGGTCAACGCCATGGTATTTTCAGCATCTTTCTGTAGAAGTACATTTCTCTTGCTTCAAGTTTCTTTATCATCTGGGAGGAGATTTTTCACCATTCAATGTCATATTGGCATAATGTTATGTAACAGTTCAGTTGTCTGTCATTTTTGTTCTTAACGAAATTTTCTTGTTTCTTAATACTTTGCTTAGGTTTTGGAAGGACACTTTCGCTATCCCAGTGCACCATAGAATCTTAGTGATGCGCTTCAGATATTTAAATTGTTGCACAAGTTTGAATTTGGCATCTTCAATATGTAATTTGCATACTATTTACACTGTTCGGATTATCATCCTCAACTTTGTTGCCATATTTATCACAACGTTTCGGCCGTTGTACGCTCTGGCCTTTTTCAGGTGGTTGGAATGTTGAACTGAACTCTTTATTTATTTATTTACCTAAAGAATGTGAGTTCAATAGCTGTTTATGGCGGTGGAGAACTTGGAGAGGGGAATTAACAGGAGATAACTGATGACATCCATTAGATATGGCAAGTGGAGTAGAACAGTCGACTCGAGCCAGCGAAATAAAGGGTTCAGTTCGACATTCCAAGCACCTGAAGAAGGCCGGAGCGTACAACGGCAGAAACATTGTGATAAATATTGCAACAATGTTGAGGATGATAGCCCGAACAATGTAAATACTGTACACAATACCTTATCTCAGAAATATAGACATATACTGTAATTTGCCTTTTGCTGACAACCATGCTTTCTGTATTCTTGCAACTGATGTTTAGTATCCTCCATGGAACCGTCATATAGCTATATGACAGTTCTGTATATGATACAGATTCGATTCCCGTGAGAGGACGCATATTTTCTATGAACATTTCTCGGACATTCAGGCCGGTAAATGTTACTACGGTT
This sequence comes from Acanthosepion pharaonis, assembly GCA_903632075.3. Lineage (NCBI taxonomy): Eukaryota > Metazoa > Mollusca > Cephalopoda > Sepiida > Sepiidae > Acanthosepion > Acanthosepion pharaonis. Next base: position 829,594 of record CAHIKZ030004411.1, read on the forward strand.
TATTATAAACAGAGCATTTACTTAAATATTTGTGTCTATATAAATAACGTATAATTAAAATATATTAAAATAATGGTAGAACTTAGTTCATTTCATTATCTATCTATCTATCTATCTATCTATCTATCTATATTATACATTTATATATATGCCATATATAAATGTTGCATGACTAAACTATTTTTTCATATTTTTATTTAGTTGACATATAGGAAGATAATAAATAGAAAGGAACATTTCCGTTGCTCTTGTAAACTTCGTTTGTACGTCATTTTAATCGATGCTTTATGCTAGCTGTTTCTTTCTCGCACTTGTGGATTGTGGAACTCTCTTTCGGCTAGCTTTCCAGTCAATTTTGATCGTTATCTTATGTTTTCTTAATTTCAGTTCTTTTATTGTTTTTTGTACTTATTTTTTTCTTTTATTCTTTCCTGATCAGTAACTGTCTGCGTCTTAGTGGCATTGTTGCCTTTCTTGGGATGAAATGATTAGAAAGAAAAGAAAAAAAAGCTTTTTACAATCACTGAACAAATAACTCAAATACTGTGACAGACAGCGAAACCTCGCATTTACACGTTATCTATTATATACACCTGTTTCTTCTGTTAGAAGACCCTCACTAGTTATCATATGTACGGTCTTTGTAATGCTCGTGTGATAACAATAGAAGAAGATTAAAATTACCTCAAGAATATTCACAATCATTAAAATATATTTAAAAAAAAAGCAAAAGCAAAACATTGTTAATAATGGAAGCCCTCCCTCTGCCGTATTTATCCTGGCAGGAATAAAAAATTAACGGATTGAAAAAATGTTGAATAAAAATTATATCATTCACTTTGACAAGCATAAAATATAAATATCCAGACATGATAAAAATTATGAAACACACAATATCCAAACACGATAAAAATTATGAAACACACAATATCCAAACACGATAAGTATTATCAAACACACAATATCCAACTTATCTCGCTATAATAACTACGACTGAATTTAGTTCTTACTCAGCTTCTTATACTTTCGTTCTTGTGCTATATCTAAACTACGTTTAGAAATCCCTTGTCCGAGCTCTGACCGGCTTAGACAGGTTATGACTAGGTAAAACCAGCTTATGACTAGCTTTGACGAGCTAATCAGCTTGGATAAGCTATGACGAGCCTAGACGAGCTATAATCAGGTTGGACAAGCGGCCCGAATGAAAACACCCCGGTCCCCATGGTAAAAACTGAACAATCTAACTCAGGTAGGGGTCAAGTATATCTCTATTTACTTGTTTCGATGTCTGGTTGTTTATATTTGAGCTCATATTCATTTATTTTGTTTGGGGATAAGTAAATATTGGATTTGTATATCTGAATCCATAAGCATGGTTTAGGAGTAGGTAAGAATTGAACGTGTATATTTGAATCTAAAAACTTTTTAGTTTATTTTGGGGGTGATCATTCGTCTTTTAAAGACCCCACCTACAGCAATAGTTAATTGTGTTTTAGAATATCTCTCATATATATATATATATATTTACCGTTCGGAGACTAAAAACACTATACTTCTTGTTCACCCAAATTAAACCTGACGGAGGCTGAAGAATATCTCGGCCGTAATGTCTCGATTAACAATGGGAAACATAAAGAAATTTTGAGTGTCCCATCAATGTTTGTTAAAATAACGCCTTTTTTTCATTTCTAAGTAAAAAATAAAATAAAAATATTTCTTTTTGATTCACTGTGTTCTGAAAATCATGGCGAATGCTACTTTAAATATTCAGATGTTTTTAAACATCTAAATAATTATTACGATACATTGATACCACCTGATTCAAGTTTGATAAAAGTACAATCCAATCGGTGTCGCCATAAAAATTTTCTCCCGTTTTAATGTTCTTTAATCACGATTCAGAGGGAGAGAAGAACATTTCAATGATTAACAGTGTCTTATGAGGGGGGGGGGGCTTCATACTGTCGTCTCTTACATGATTCGGCCGCGTATTACTTCTCATTAACCTCAGTCGTTTGGCAATAAAGCAGTCATTTTAAGAAAGTGACTTAATGAACAAACGTCTGTAGCTCCAATAAAATTCTACCCTATCGTTTCTCAATCGAAAACTGTCTTGTGTATTTTGTCGGTAATCTTATAGTGTATAAACATTGCATGTAACGAATGTAATCAGCTAACAGAGAAATGACTGGTGAATTTGAAAGGCAATGCGATAGTGACTGAAAAGCTAGATAACATTATAAACAGTGTAGTCTTAAAGATATTTCATTTCTTTCTGTCGTCTGTCCGTTCCTAATTAATATCAGAGTGGCAAGTTTTAAGGTCTGAATAAACATCTATCAACCTGCCCGATGGCGTGGTTCTGTAACTCGAGCTTGCGACTTAATTCATCAGCAATTTACTGCTAACAGGAAGAGAGTAGCAGGAACGCAGCGACAAATAAATTGGTCTAATAAAAGCAACGTGACAGGCCAGTGGTAATGTCAGTTGGCCAGGAGGGTGACACTGAAATGAGAATCAAACTAAGAAACCTTTTACTATTTTAGTTTATCTGATTGTTTTCAGAGAGAAGGAATGTAGGTTAGATATTATGTTTGCTGTTAACTCGTTTACGGTCTATTAACAACAGTGTGTCGAATGGAAATTCAATATTTGTGTCATTTTTGGCTTGGCATTTATCGGCCAATTAAATGTTTTATTAGAGTGTTAATATAATAATTCAAGAAGAAGTAGAAGAAGAAGAAGGAGGAGGAGAAGGAGAAGAAGAAGGAGGAGGAGAAGAAGAAGAAGCTTGTTTTAACTGCCGTGTCCCTTCATGATGTAGGCGAATTTGTAGGCTTTAGAGCTCTTAATATATTTTTTCTTTTTGTTATCTCTTCTCTTTATTTTGCCTTCAATCTGTCCTGTGAGTATCAGATTTTACAAGCCCTCTTCCCTCATCATGTGCTCTAGAAATTTCAGCTGACTCTTCCTGATGTTAAATATGTTTCATTTTTTGTTTCCATTTTCAGTAAAGCTTTGTCGTTACTCAACAGTTTGTCCCATGGTATCCTCACTATCCTTTTGTAGAACCACTGTTCTGTTGCTTCAAGTATCATTTTCCTCTGTCAAGAGATTTTCTAGCATCCACCTGGAATTTTAATTTTTTTTTAAATTGAAATAAAATATGTGATTGTTAATAGGAAAAAAATGAAAAATATATACAGAAAATCATCAATAAAATTCGATATCCCTACTAAATGGATACCAAGTTAAAATAATATTTAATTTACATATAATTTACAAGAAAGATGACATTTACATCGCATTAAAAACAATAGTAGTAGTCAGTGTTGATAGCCAACAAACTTCAGGATTTTATACTGGATTTCTGTCTGTATTCAGTTCCATGGCCTTTTCTTTATTTGGATATAACCTCAAGGAAGCGGATGTTTAAAATCAAGGTTTTCATTCTCCCCGTAATGGATTGCCTACCAGGAATAACTAGCTCTATCTTCCAGAAGCAACTGGTTATGAGGAGCCAGTAGTTCGCATTCCCCGGCTTTGAGCAAAAATCACATTATTAACCTGCAAGTTTTCATCTTTTAAATATGTATAATTATTGAACGTTAGAAATATTATACTCATAAATTTGCACATATTCAAAGAGAGGCAATGATTTTTCTGTTAAAAAAATTCAGATTTAAAGCTACGTCCGTGCGCCAGATGTGAATAAAATGAAACATATTGTTATACTGGAACACACCTATTCTATTGTTAATAGACTCTACCACCTATAATAAGTAGGAGTAGTAGCAGTCGCTAAGTCGCTCGGTGAGTTGGTCAGTCAGTCAATGGCGGACGACCGTTAGTCGGATACTAAAAGTATCAGCCACCACAACTAGATTGCTGCGTCATTACCTATCATATCAAGTTCGTAACGTTTTGTACGTCGAACCTTTTTAGGACCGACTTAGCAAAATACAAGCCTCCACTGTGAAACTACTCTATAACACATATCGAGACGTTTCATTCATAATTAACATGAGTAGTTGCCATCCTTTTTTCGCAATCTGACGACATTCCAGCACTATGTCTGTCTCGTGTTCTGGATTATGCTGTTATCTTATGTAGCAGATTAGATATATTATTTCGCACCTTTTGTATTTTCTTATTCAAAACGCGCGACTATTTTTCTATCACAATTTGGGGTTAGGCGTAACGCTACAAAAGTAAGGGTAATGCCGTTGTTAACTTTTCTTCATTAATCATCTGAGAGATTTCTCTTTGCCTTCCATCAGCATGTCTGATGGTAACCTCGAGGAAAGTGACTCGTTGCGCGTCCTCGGGTTAATGTTCTAAGTTGACATGAAGTGGAAAGAATATATTGAATCTATTGTTACGTTAGCTGTTAAGAAAGTGGGTTCAGCGCGTTGTGTCAGACAATTTTCCTCTCCAGAATCTCTCATACATATCTATAAGTCTTTCATTCGTCCATGCTTAGAATATTGCTGCTACATATAGTTCTTCCCCCTTGCTATTTACCTTGATCTCCTTGTTATAACCCAAACAAGAATCTGCAATATTATCGGTCCTGATCAGGCAATTCGGCTTCAGTCAGTTTCCCACCGCCATAAGTTTGCTTTTCTGTGTCTTTTCTGTAAATACTTTCATAGTGATTGTTCGGATGAAACTGTAAATTCTATGCTAACAATTACTTTTCCCACAGTACTCGTTTGTTGAATAACCTTCTGGTTCCCTGCTTTCTAGCCAACTTTAATCTACAAAAATTTTATGTCAATCGCTATCGACAGTCTTTCTTTTATCTATCCGCTTATTATTAATGTTTTTGTTCTTAATTCTTCCACACCTATGAACCTTTCTTGTCTTAGTGGCTTTAATGCCTTGCATGGGGTGAAACCGATTAAAAAAGTATCTAAATGTTATGGTAAAATTGATCGCATCTTTTGTGGAGTGGAATTATTTTGTAGCAGGATTTACTCGAGTAGCGGGGTTATCTAGGTTAACAGTCAGTATTCAGATTGCTAGTTCAAAATGGCGTCAGACATCGGTTAAATCTCGCTACCGTAGCAACCACCAGATAGAGAAAAATAGGTAGATAAAGGAAGAATGAGCAATATTGATTGAATATAAAGAATGTATTGACGGGGATACACACATTCAGGCAGCAGCACAAACAAACAAACGCTGAGGTTGTAGGTGGAGATAAAGAATGACAGATATACGATTCAGTGAATTGAAGAGGCTAAAGAAAGAGGAAAAAGTTCGCCTCTCATCGGAGCCAAAAGACTGCGATTCTACTGGCCTCCTTCAAACGAAACTTTGCTGTCCGTCATTCTTCATTGTGAAGAGTCGTATCAAATTTACAGCAGCCTTTTCATTATTCTCTTCGCTAACAATACGACTTCGGCGTGTGCCGTTGAGGCACGCTTTCAACTTGGCTGTTGGGCCCGACGCGACATGGCACCCTCCAGGGAGAGGGCAGAAGAAGGAGACATGATGTTTCATCGGATCACGTGATCGCCGAGTGTTCAGAAGAGATTTACCTGGGGTGACAAAGGACAGCGGGTCAGTAATGAATTGACAGCAGCTAAACTTTCTTGCCTCCCTCTATAAATTGAATCTGTTTATATCTACATTAAATAAAGATTTGGCCAGGACAGTTGTACATGCGCTAGAATCTTAGATATTTATACATATTACTAAATCCACAGCGAGGCTATCTTGACATATTGGTATATAAAAATACGCATGTGCAAAAATATTGGTGCAGCCATAGTGAAACACATACACGAGTTATTTATAGATTAAATATATGATGTATAATTTATTTTAAATTTTAATCTTTATCAATATATCTATCTATCAGATTTTTCTTATTGGCAGTTAAATTATATTTCAAGATTCTTAATTCCATCTGAAAATTTAGAATGAAGAATTTTTAAAATAATTGTTTAACCCCCCAGCCAAAGTAAGGAGTCAATGCTACCAAAACACAAAGAGTAACTAGGAGTTAAAGAGACTGTGGCGATTTTATATAGAGGAGTGAGGAAAGGACACCAAATGAACAGGATTCAGGTTGACAGAAGATGACGATTGATGTTGTATTTTAATTTTTGAAGATTGTAAATGGCAGGGAAGCAATAAATCCCCCCAAAAAAGTTGCACAGGTAAGAAGTGTGAGAAAATAAACTAGAGTAGAATCCCTGAAAACAGGACTAAGAAAGCCTTCCGGATAAGAGGATTTGGTTACAAATTCCGGATATGATGGGTTATATTTAGATTAAAATAAAAGAACTGAAATCAGGTTTAACATTTATTTTCAGTGTTTTATAGTAAACAAAATAAGCTAATGGTGAATGAAATATAACGGAATTGATTTTAAGGAAAAAGAAATGTAATGTTAATGAAAATTCATTAAATTAAGTCTGCCAAGTATGCAAAACAAATAATGGAACAAGGATTTTTTAATTGATGTTGCGTGATTATTCTTTCTCTTCTAATGTCTTTTTCAACCTTTTCCACATTTCGTTTTGCGTTTGTTCTTGAAGTTTTTTTAAACAAAAGACACTTTTTAACTCTGGGTGTTTTATTGCAAGGTGGAGTAATGGATAGTCGCTCGGATTCAGGAATTGGAGAGCCGAGTTCGAATTTCAGTCGAATCCGTTACATTCACTTACGTGCTAATACCCTTGGGAAAGGTATGAATCCTCCTCTTCTCCTTAGCTATAGGTAAATAGCAGGACAAACCGGGTTCTATAGCCTTGAATGGTAATTGGTTTACTGCAGAAAGAAATGGCAACCTACTGCGGGAAAAATTCTGCCTCGTCAGTCACGTATCGAAATATACATGATCGCCTAAGCGTGTATCACGTATGGCATATAACTGACTGCCATAGCTGAATGCTGGCTTTCTTTCCATAAAACTGACAACCTTTCTAATAGCTTTTTTCAATTTCTGTCCATGCTTCATCACAATCATGTTATCTTGTTTCAGATGGGTATCGTTGTCATCTTTTCCTTTTATTCCCATCATCTTTTGCGCCAATACAAGTCATTACGGTGAAATAAGCATAAGCAATTACCCAAAGTAAATTTCCTGAAAAACAGAAATTTTAAATCAGTTACATATCACCTAAATAGTTCAAATATGCACATCAAAATCATGTCTGGATATGAGGGATTCCGGATATGAGGGATTCCGGATATGAGGGATTCCGGATATGAGGGATTCCGGATATGAGAGATTCCGGATATGAAAGATTCCGGATATGAGGGATTCCGGATATGAAGGATTCCGGATATTTGATTCTACTATATATTAAAAAATGTAAACTACATCCACGTTCTTGGTTAGACGATAAACTACATCAAACAGCAAGGTCTTTCATTAGGAGGTTTTGAGGAGCATGGGACCATCTCTTAATTGTTGGTGTTCCAGGTCCACCTCATAATTGTTGGTGTTCCCAATTTCAGGGTTCCAGTTATGGGCAAATAGTTGCCCCCGGCAAAGTGGTCAAAACACTGACAGTATAAAAAGGGTATTTAATACCAGCAATACTTTTCTGGAAAAATTATTACCAGCAGTACACTTTTGGAAAATAAAAATATTACCATTAATACATTTTTGGAAAAAAAAAACATTACCAGCAATAGATTTTTGGAAAAAATTATTACCAACAATACATTTTTGGAAAAAATATTACCAGCAATCTTGTCGGCATTAAATAACCCATTGAGGTTGATATGTCGTAAAACAAAACAAACCACCGTCCTGGGTATGTCGATAAAATACATCCACGTCCTTCGTTAGACGATAAACTACATCCGACAGCAAGGCCTTTGATTAGGAGGTTTTGAGAAGCGTGGAACCACCACTTAATTGTTGGTGTTCTCAGGTTAAATATTATCAGCTATAAACTGTTGAAGGAAAAAATATTATAAGCAGTACATTTTTGAAGGTAAGATTGTTTATAGACCCAATATTGGATTATAAGGATAAGTATATCTCCCCATGCAATATTAGATTATAAGGATAAGTAGGATAGATAGACACTAGAATTGTAAAAGTTATGATTGCAGTGATCGATAAAGCATCCTCTCGGGTGCGGTTCAATAAAGCAACGACAGATGGTAAGAAACTTTCTGGATAGAACTTCCTTCTTATCCAAAGGATTGTAGATGGTTTGCCCTGTGTAATTGGCATAGCAAGCCTGAATAATTTTTTAAATCATATCATCCCAACCAAGTTGGAAATTCCACTAGTACGCAGCGGGTTACGGGGAATGAAAGTGTAGGAAAACCTGAGTATAGGTATGATTGAGTAAAGGACAAAAACAAACGGGATTCAAGAAAATAGAAGATGACGATTGGCGTTGCATTTAAATTTTTGAAGATTGTAGTTATCAGGGAAGCAAGTAAATGGTAGGGACTTCCAAAGGCGGTAAGTGCGAAAAAAAACTGTTGGAGTAGAAGTGGCGATTGAAATGGTGGAACTAGGATATGTTGCTCGTCAGCTTCCTTGGAAATAGGGATAAATTAGATAAAGGCTGTAGGGGAAAGGTTGTATAGTTGAAAATAAATGATCGCCTACAATGATGAGCAGATTTTGAACTGTTTTTTTCATTGACCTAAGCGATGAATCGCATATTTAATTCCACTTTAGGTCTGAAGTGAATTTGACTCCCAGTAGACACATAAAGCAAGGAGGCTATTTGAGAATGCAACCATTCATCGACGGAATTTAGGGTCAAATTGGCGATGATGAAAAGTACTTAAGTCATTTCCAGAAGTATCGATCAGACCATAGTATTCTAACATTCTATTTCTGACCGCTAAGATTTGTCAATTGATTTGTTTTCTACGCCTTATCAATCGTCTTCAGGTTATTTAAAGCCATAATATATTTTTAGATTGTAAGATTTTTTTGTGATGTTAATCATTTACTCATACAAGACCTAATAGTTAACCTATAGCTAAATGAGAACAAGCGAATTCATACCTTTTCCAAGGTGCAAGTGAATATAACGAACCTGTGCTGATCTATATCGCCCATACATACACACATACAGAAATACAAATCACATACAACGACAAGCATTCATTGGTTAATAACTCACCACTACGTTATCATAGACAATTTACAAATCGCAGCAATGCGACAATTTTGTAATCGCTCTATTTTCATGTAGTCAATTTTGTGCCCTTTTGGGAGAAACGGATCACTGAAGTTTTCTTAAGTTTCCTCAAAACTCGCTCGCTAATTGGTCAATCCCAACCAATCAGATCGTCTACAGTGAAGAGTAATTTTTCCGGCGCAGATATCTGGAGCCTATAGTCACTTATATAAGTAAGAATTTCTCTTAGCTTATTAGTGAGAATTCAGCTGCCAAACGACAGTTGAAACCATGCGCCAACCTTATAACTCACACACCACTCACATACTGAACATATACACTCACATAATCTTTTCTTACACAGCAAAATCTTCTGAGAACAGTCCTTATAAGAAACTCTCATAAACATTCTTCCAGGGAACTTTGAAATAGTAAAAATACAGTTAGAGACAACTATTCTTTTCTTCAACCTTTTCTTACTTAAATGCATGCTTTCTTTCACATCGTTGTTTGATATTGTACATCTTGTTAAATACATATTTTTTGTGTAACGATGGCTTTTGCTTATCATTTTCCGCGTCAAACTTGTTTCCTAATCTAAAGTTAAATTAATGTGGTAAAGTCCGCCACAAATCCAAATGAAATTGGAGCCTGCCCTTTGATTTGCAAATTCCGAGGTGTTATCACTGTTATCTCTAACCACACCCCTAAGCTTACATCATCTGGTATTCCGAAGCGGCTCCACATAATATATGTACTGTGTGTTGTGATCCATTCTAACCTCCACTGCGATAAAACCGATCAGCTATTCGTAACCTTTATGTTTGAATGTTATTGGTGTGAAAGTTAACACCTGGTTCTCACAACGACAATTCTTGGCTGACAATTTGTTGCCTATGATTTGTGATATTTGACAGTATATATATATATATATATATATATATATATATATATATATATATATATATATATTTGTCTTTTATGAAACATTAATATTTTAATAATTTCGGATGAATGTCAATTAAAATTCACTTCTATATGTCTTGTGGCTATATGCATTATTTGCCTTCGCAGAAGCAGAAATCGCTACTATTTACCGACCTCACACATTCATCACGAAATAAGTTGTTTACATCTAGGCCGTTTCATTTTCGGAATTAATGAACGCCATCTTTAAGTGAAATCAGTTTCGCAAACTTATGGGATATTAAAAAAAATCACAAGTAAATCATACATTTTCGAAATTTATATCATAACACGCAGACGCTAGAAATTGGAATGATAATAAGAGTCGTTTTATTCATTACTGTATTGGATAATGTTTAGTAATCCCGATTCGTTGAGGGTTACCAATAGGTAGAGAGTTCGATCCTCGTCGAGTGGAGCTGAAGAATCATCAATCAAAAACTGGCCGAAAATCGCATAAGCCAAATCACTTACGATCTTTCAACAAGTGAAATGTCTCACACGTGTAATTCGACAAGAAAATTATGATATAATCAAGATGTTGACGTCCCCCCCTACTTTAAATGAAAGTCAAGAAGAAAGGATGCTGGAAAGAGCAATAACAGCTACTCTACTTAAGAAAATTATTATCTGTCTATATCTATGAGATGATGTATTATTATTACTTATATTATTTACATTATTCGGTCCGTTATCCTCATCATCATTGCCATATTCACAACATTTCGGCAAATGTATGTTTCGGCCTTTCTTCAGGTGATTGGAATTTTGAACCGAACCCTTATGCCTCTTCTGGATGTCTCAGTTATTTGCCATTAACTCCTGAGGACACATGGCCCAGTGGATAAAGACGTTGGTTAGATCCAGTCACTAGACCCCAAAAGTTGGGACTTCAATGCCAGTGGTTAACCAAAAACTTGGGGAGCTGGTTGTATTAGGTCATTGCATCTTAGTAGGCATCTATTATAAAAATGAACCAATCCTAAAAAGGATTCTAGCTCTTTTTATTAGGAAGTATAGATGCCTCTGAATTTTTCTTAAATAATTATCGATCTGCTGCAATACCATCTTTTGAAATCTGGAAGCCTAAATATGATATTGTATCGCTATGAAATTCACATGTGTATGTGTTTATTGGCATTTCACCATTTTTAAACGTTTAAGACATGTTCAGTTTTTTTTATTCGCCTTTACTAGTGGCACTGAGGCAAATCTCATCTTCATAAACAATCATGTTACTAATTTCGTTAGTTAACACGTTTTCCTTTCTTTCTGAAAAATGTCACTTGCCGTTTTCACGCCAAAAGACATTCTCATCCATCTTAATAATAATATGGGAATATTTATTGTGGTAATTCCCTTGAATATATCATAAATCTCTATTTGGTTACAGGCAGGTTTTAAACGAATTTTCGAAAAAAAAATGTCTGATAATTTTTTGATACCGGTTTCGATATTGGTAATATGAAACAAATCCGTGAATATTTTATGATTTATGCCTATTTTAAAATCACCCCATATTTTTAAGTCTCCATCTAATTTTTGCAAACTACAATGGTAGAGGCCCATTTACATCTATCTGGAGGAGCATTCTTCAAAATTTGCTCCTCTACCATTTTCTTAAACTTGGCAACCACTAAATTTAGGAGATGAATAGGTAATTTACGGGATTCAAAATAGGAGGGGGTTACCATTTTCAGTTAATTGTATGATCGCTTTATACCCCTTTAACACCCCTATTGTTACTTTTTCTGATTTTTAAGTATTGATTTATTTCGATGTATCCAACTTTAGATCATCTACCCTAGTAGTCTATAAATTATTTTACATTCCACTATTGGAATGGGAATAATTTCAAATCAGTGGCAGGTTTCAAAAGTTCTATTGAAGTAGCCCAAAGTTTGTATAAATTATTCAAAAAATTGTCTCAATTCCTGATGACTTTTTCTCAATTTCGGTTTACTCATTTGTTCCCGGAAATTTAATGAGATTAGAGTGACCTTACTTCTATGCACTTGCATTTGTTTACTCATTTGTTCCCGGAAATTTTCGGTTTACTCATTTGGTTTTCATTTGTTCCGGAAATTTAATGAGATTAGAGTGACCTTACTTCTTGTATGCACTTGCATTTCGGTTTACTCATTTGTTCCCGAAAATTTAATGAGATTAGAGTGACCTTACTTCTTGTATGCACTTGCATTTCGGTTTACTCATTTGTTCCCGAAAATTTAATGAGATTAGAGTGACCTTACTTCACTTTTTGTATGCACTTCTTGTATTTGCGGTTTCGGTTTACTCATTTGTTCCCGGAAATTTAATGAGATTAGAGTGACCTTACTTCTTGTATGCACTTGCATTTCGGTTTACTCATTTGTTCCCGGAAATTTAATGAGATTAGAGTGACCTTACTTCTTGTATGCACTTGCATTTCGGTTTACTCATTTGTTCCCGGAAATTTAATGAGATTAGAGTGACCTTACTTCTTGTATGCACTTGCATTTTGGTTTACTCATTTGTTCCCGGAAATTTAATGAGATTAGAGTGACCTTACTTCATTTTGTATGCACTTGCATTTCGGTTTACTCATTTGTTCCCGGAAATTTAATGAGATTAGAGTGAGCTTACTTCATTTTGTATGCACATTTGCATTTAATGGTTTACTCATTTGTTCTTGGAAATTTATTTGTTCCCGGAAATTTAATGAGATTAGAGTGACCTTACTTTGTATGCACTTGCATTTCGGTTTACTCATTTGTTCCCGGAAATTTAATGAGATTAGAGTGACCTTACTTCTTGTATGCACTTGCATTTCGGTTTACTCATTTGTTCCCGGAAATTTAATGAGATTAGAGTGACCTTACTTCTTGTATGCACTTGCATTTCGGTTTTCATTTGTTCCCGAAATTTAATGAGATTAGAGGACCTTACTTCTTGTATGCACTTGCATTTCGGTTTACTCATTTGTTCCCGGAAATTTAATGAGATTAGAGTGACCTTACTTCTTGTATGCACTTGCATTTCGGTTTCCATATTTGTTCCCGGAAATTTAATGAGATTAGAGTGACCTTACTTGTATGCATGCACTTGCATTTCGGTTTACTCATTTGTTCGAAATTTAATGAGATTAGAAATTTAATGAGATTAGAGTGAGATTTACTTCTTGTATGCACTTGCATTTCGGTTTACTCATTTGTTCCGGAAATTTAATGAGATTAGAGTGACCTTACTTCTTGTATGCACTTGCATTTCGGTTTACTCATTTGTTCCCGGAAATTTAATGAGATTAGAGTGACCTTACTTCTTGTATGCACTTGCATTTCGGTTTACTCATTTGTTCCCGGAAATTTAATGAGATTAGAGTGACCTTACTTTTGTATGCACTTGCATTTCGGTTTACTCATTTGTTCCCGGAAATTTAATGAGATTAGAGTGACCTTACTTCTTGTATGCGCTTGCATTTCGGTTTCCTCATTTGTTCCCGGAAATTTAATGAGATTAGAGTGACCTTACTTCTTGTATGCACTTGCATTTCGGTTTACTCATTTGTTCCGGAAATTTAATGAGATTAGAGTGACCTTACTTCTTGTATGCACTTGCATTTCGGTTTACTCATTTGTTCCCGGAAATTTAATGAGATTAGAAATTTAATGAGACCTTACTTCTTGTATGCACTTGCATTTCGGTTTCCTCATTTGTTCCCGGAAATTTAATGAGATTAGAGTGACCTTACTTCTTGTATGCACTTGCATTTCGGTTTCCTCATTTGTTCCCGGAAATTTAATGAGATTAGAGTGACCTTACTTCTTGTATGCACTTGCATTTCGGTTTCCTCATTTGTTCCCGGAAATTTAATGAGATTAGAGTGACCTTACTTCTTGTATGCACTTGCATTTCGGTTTACTCATTTGTTCCCGGAAATTTAATGACATTAGAGTGACCTTACTTCTTGTATGCACTTGCATTTCGGGTTTACTCATTTGTTCCTGGAAATTTAATGAGATTAGAGTGACCTTACTTCTTGTTTGCACTTGCATTTCGGTTTACTCATTTGTTCCCGGAAATTTAATGAGATTAGAGTGACCTTACTTCTTGTATGCACTTGCATTTCGGTTTACTCATTTGTTCCCGGAAATTTAATGAGATTAGAGTGACCTTACTTCTTGTATGCACTTGCATTTCGGTTTACTCATTTGTTCCCGGAAATTTAATGAGATTAGAGTGACCTTACTTCTTGTATGCACTTGCATTTCGGTTTACTCATTTGTTCCCGGAAATTTAATGAGATTAGAGTGACCTTACTTCTTGTATGCACTTGCATTTCGGTTTACTCATTTGTTCCCGGAAATTTAATGAGATTAGAGTGACCTTACTTCTTGTATGCACTTGCATTTCGGTTTACTCATTTGTTCCCGGAAATTTAATGAGATTAGAGTGACCTTACTTCTTGTATGCACTTGCATTTCGGTTTACTCATTTGTTCCCGGAAATTTAATGAGATTAGAGTGACCTTTACTTTGTATGCACTTTTGCTTCATTTGTTGAAATTTAATGAGATTGAGTGACTTCTTGTATGCACTTGCATTTCGGTTTACTCATTTGTTCCCGTAAATTTAATGAGATTAGAGTGACCTTACTTCTTGTATGCACTTGCATTTCGGTTTACTCATTTGTTCCCGGAAATTTAATGAGATTAGAGACCTTACTTCTTGTATACTTCATTTGTATTTGTTCCCGGAAATTTAATGCATTTCGGTTTACTCATTTGTTCCCGAAAAATTTAATGAGATTAGAGTGACTTACTTCTTGTATGCACTTGCATTTCGGTTTACTCATTTGTTCCCGGAAATTTAATGAGATTAGAGTGACCTTACTTCTTGTATGCACTTGCATTTCGGTTTACTCATTTGTTCCCGGAAATTTAATGAGATTAGAGTGACCTTACTTCTTGTATGCACTTGCATTTCGGTTTACTCATTTGTTCCCATTTGAAATTTAATGAGATTAGAGTGACCTTACTTCTGTATTTACTCATTGTTCCCGGAAATTTGTATGACTTCTTACTTGCATTTCGGTTTTACTCATTTGTTCCCGGAAATTTAATGAGATTAGAGTGACCTTACTTCTTGTATGCACTTGCATTTCTTGGTTTACTCATTTGTTCCCGGAAATTTAATGAGATTAGAGTGACCTTACTTCTTGTATGCACTTGCATTTCGGTTTACTCATTTGTTCCCGGAAATTTAATGAGATTAGAGTGACCTTACGGAAATTTAATGAGATTTGACATTACTTGTATGCACTTGCATTTCGGTTTCCTCATTTGTTCCCGGAAATTTAATGAGATTAGAGTGACCTTACTTCATGTATGCACTTGCATTTCGGTTTACTCATTTGTTCCCGGAAATTTAATGAGATTAGAGTGACCTTACTTCTTGTATGCACTTGCATTTCGGAAATTTAATGGTTTTACTCATTTGTTCCCGGAAATTTAATGAGATTAGAGACCTTACTTCTTTATGCACTTGCATTTGGTTTACTCATTTGTTCCCGAAAATTTTTCGGTTCTTGTATGCATTTGTTTACTCATTTGTTCCCGGAAATTTAATGAGATTAGAGTGACCTTACTTCTTGTATGCACTTGCATTTCGGTTTACTCATTTGTTCCCGGAAATTTAATGAGATTAGAGTGACAGTTTTACTTCTTGTATGCACTTGCATTTCGGTTTCCTCATTTGTTCCCGGAAATTTAATGAGATTAGAGTGACCTTACTTCTTGTATGCATTTGGTTTTGCATTTAATGGTTTATTCATTTGTTGCCTTGAAATTTAATGAGATTTTAGAGTGACCTTACTTCTTGTATGCACTTGCATTTCGGTTTACTCATTTGTTTAATGAAATTTAATGAGATTAGAGTGATTTCCTTACTTCTTGTATTTGCAATTTAATTGCATTTCGGTTTACATTTCATTTGTTCCCGGAAATTTAATGAGATTAGAGTGACCTTACTTCTTGTATGCACTTGCATTTCGGTTTACTCATTTGTTCCCGGAAATTTAATGAGATTAGAGTGACCTTACTTCTTGTATGCACTTGCATTTCGGTTTACTCATTTGTTCCCGGAAATTTAATGAGATTAGAGTGACCTTACTTCTTGTATGCACTTGCATTTCGGTTTCCTCATTTGTTCCCGGAAATTTAATGAGATTAGAGTGACCTTACTTCTTGTATGCACTTGCATTAGAAAAGTCATATAATTTCATTTTTTCAAAATAATTCTTTTCCTTCGGTCTTTCTATTAAAAGACCTCATCAGTTCATTTTTTCCAATCTTTCTATACTGTCTGTTTTCTTTTTAATTTTGCATACAAACTGAAAATGATATTTTCTTCTTCAGTTATGGCACACTCTTCCAAGAGCGGGACATTTTTCGCCATTAATTTCTGCTCATACATGAAGCTCTTTTTATATACTGTAAGTTTCAACAGTGTCCCCTGAAGAGTTATACTTTCAAATCAATTCCAGCTTTTGTATAATTTCCCCACATGTAGTTAGAGATAAATTATTCAATTGTAATTCTTCAAATATCTTATATTTATGAAATATTCAGCCAAATAAAATCTTGAGTTCCCATTTTCTCAAATCCGTAGAATCTGCTAGCTTATCCATGATTATCTATTCATATAAATGAATCAATTATACAGCATCTTTACTGATTACAGTAAAGATGCTGTATAACTGATTCATTTTGTTTCTGTTTAATGGACTGAAACTTGGTTCTTTCAGCTATGACTAGTTTCATTTTGGATTGTAATTTTCTTTTTATTATTTCTGAAATTTTGAGGAAAATCAATTGTTTGGGCTATGACATAATTTTTCATTATAGCTTCAGAATTTGCCGAAGCTAGGAAGAGGTCCTTTATTTCATTTACTTCCGCCTCTTGTTTTCCAATTGTTTAATCCTAGCCTGGGCGGCAAGACAACGGATCCAAGTCTCGACAAATTCTAGTTCGTCCAAACGACTTCAACATCCTATCAGCGACGGCATATTGTTGTATAGCATTATGCTATGAGACGTGATTGTAGTCAATTTACTCCCGTCTCGTTCTTTACTTTATACTTTATTTCTGCTATAACCAACATAGGCAAATAGGGAAAATCTTGATTGTCAATCTCATTACAATTACAATACTGTTGAAGTCATCTTGAAATAATATGGAGTGATAATTAACTGAAAGGGTCAATTTCAAAACAATAGATAGAAAAGAGAGAATAACTTTTGAGAAATAACAACCGATTTAAATATAATCAGATAATATTTCTTTGTTTATATTTACACTGTTTATAATCATTTTGAAATATCGAAATGAAAATATTTCAATCATTTATGACACTCTCGAAGTAGTTTTCTTGTTTTTTATTTTCAGATGGGCGTGCAGAATAGATTTGTAAAGGTGATTTAACTCTGAGAAACTGACAGAATTTTAAATATATGACGATTTGGAAAATTTTTATATTGAAATGTTTTGTTGATCAAACATTTTGGATAACTTTTATGCTAACGTGTTTTACGGATCAAACCGTGTCATTAGAAAAAATAGATTTGCTTTCAACTAAATCTACAATATCGTGAGATAACGCCTTTTACATTAAACATAAGAACGTCTGATTTTGTTTTTACATTAACTTCTTCCTTTGTTAACATTTTTAACTGTTTCTAATTTCAAATCTTTTTTCTTTCTTTTATCATACGTGATTTCAATATTTGTTCTTATTAAACTGGCGTTGAAACAAATTGGGTTCAAAATTATTATAACAAAAACAACTGAGTCGAAATTAGTAAAATCTAATTTAATTAACGACACAAAATAAAAAAGTAAGCGTTCATAAGATTAACATACATCACGTTCTAGTTTAGATTTAGATGTTTTCTGATGACGCGGATTGATCAGCGAAACTCGTCAACATAAAAGCTATACAAAATGTAATATATTAACGAAGCTTATGATTATAAGAAGTTGAAAGAACGGTTCTCGTAAGATCACCGAAATTAAGCAACGTTGAGCCTGGTCAGTACTTAGATGGGTCAGCACTTGGGAATACCTGGTGCTGTAAGCTTGGATGTGTGGGTGGGGTAATTATTAACCTAACGGTTCTAAATTTTAAATGTGAGAACCGACTTCCGACTGTAATATATATATATATATATATATATATATATATATATATATATAAATATATATATAATACAGGCTTTAACCCCGACCCCGGTGTCGACGTGTATATACTGTTTTTTTAAAACCCTTTTCAGACACTGACGAATAAACACGTCCAAAATATAACGTACGAAAACCAGCTATAGGCGTGTTTATACGTCGATCTTAATTCTTTTTATGTTCTTCTGACCTTGACATGACTTCTATTGTAAAATCATATATCTTGTAAAGCGATGGCCACCGTTTGGACACTTCAAGGTGCCTCATATTCTTAGTTATATCTTAAAAACAAATAAAAAAAATCGTCTGAAAATGAAATGCTTTCCCGAAAATAATAGTCAAGTAATTGGTTAAATAATCTGTAAAGGGTTGATAAGTAAGAATCAATCAATGTATTTATTATTTGTAAGTGTATAGCAGAAAAATAGTCGTTAAGTTAAAAGTACTGACAAGCTGTAATAACAGAAAGATCCAACGACATTGTGCTGAACTTGAAATTGCGGCACTGGTTAGCAGTAGTGACAAGTTTATTTGTTATAAAAAGAAAAAAGAATAATCAGTAGTTTAACAGTAGACTAACTTCTTGAATTGTCAGACATGCTTCCAGCAATATATTCCTAGCTTCTAGGATAGATCTCGTATTAGGGGTTCAGCTTGCTTGTCGAGGCGATGAATATGGCTTTCATTAAAGCTATGCGCAGACTAACTGATTGGCTTGAAAGTAGATCGTGTCTGACCCTCGAGTAATTTTTTGACTTGTAGCCTGAGGTTTTCTCAAATTGTCATCATCTGAGGAAGTGAACAAGTAAAAACGCAGTTAACATCAGTGAGTCGTACAATCAATCTCGTTGCAAAGCACCTTGAGGCAGCGCTACAAACTTACAAACCCTGAATAAATAAAAGACTAGTCATATAAATAGGCTTTCGATGCTGGGAACACCTCTTTACCTCGAAAATCGGAGAGAGGCAGAAAACGCCGGCTAAAGAAAGGAACCAACTAAACGGTGCGGATGGGTGATGCAAGAAGATAACAAAAAAAGAAGGACGAACCTCGCAGCTGAAAGTCTTGAATTGCTAAGGATTTAATTCGATGCTAATAATTCTAAGAATATGGATCTTTTAGCGCCCCCGCCAATAAATACGGACTGCTTTTAGCACAAAGTTATTTCCCCTGATAATAAATACTTGATTGGTGTCGATATTGACTCTTTTGTAGTTAATACTGACGCCGTTTGATTAGACAAAATGATGAGCGGTCGGGCGTGAGAGGAAAGAGATGAAGGAAACAAGAATAGAAAAAAATAGAAGGGAGCTAGCGATTTGGAAGTTAATAACACGCATGCGTGAATAAATCGGATATGATTGGTCAAAAGAAGCAATTGCAAATCTGGTTGGTTGGTTAAAGGAAACGTTTGAAATGAAATGATTACAATGGCAGCAATATCAAGAAAAGGTTATCGATGAGTGTTTCTCAACCTGAAGGCCTTAATGTGGGTAGATTGAAAGAACTAAACGTGTCTACGTTTGTGGATTGGTGTTTTTCCATTATCATATGCGTTGCCTTGCGATTGTGCTCATGTTATTATACGAATTTAGGTGTGGGTGAAAATCTGTGAAGGGTGTGTACTTTCAAGACAGTATAGATTTATCACTTCAGAACAGTATAAATGCAGGTCTCTTCGATAATTTTAACGTGTTTACGTGTAAATATAACCCACCTTTTTGGTGAGATGATGTACGCGGCACAACAAACAATATTCTCCTATACTAATACTCTCCAGGTTTAATAAATGGTGTATATATGCTATTTTAGAGAGGTTAACTCTAGATGGGAAATAGATATATTGAAAATTTATCAAAACGTCAAGTACAGTGATATCTTATATATATATATATATATATATATATATATATATATATATATATATATATGAAGAAATATAGCTTTTAAGGTGTGCTATATTTATGGGATAAAGTGCTCAATATCAGAGATAGAGCGTACTTACTACTTGTACTTGATGCGGCATTCACCCTGGGCGGATTGAGCCGGCTTCTTCCTGTTGCGAGAAGAAGATTCTTGGGATAAATTACAGAAGTAGAGTACTCAGACCT